>JASSRZ010000074.1:12673131-12706451 GCA_032164315.1 Malacoctenus gilli | reverse complement strand
ACACACACACACACACACACACACACACACACACACACACACACACACACACACACACACACACACACAGATCTTCCCCCAGCCCATGACCTGACCCAGATTTGTATCTAAATAGCGCCTGATTTAAGTATGGGACTAGATTGTAGGTTAAATATCCCAAATGAGGTTGTCTTGGATTAATAAGATGCAAACTAGAGTGGAGCTTTCTGTCAGGCATGTCCTTGCATCAGCTGTTGGGGGCATCAAGTGCCAAGTTATACAACAGTCACCCTGCTCTGTCTATTTTCCCCTCAAGTTTTATCTCCTATTTTTAACACTTTGATTGGATTTTAAAAGTCATCTTTCTGTACATAATGTTGATAAAATGTCACTGAGTCCATATGTAAAAAAGCGTAACATCAAACAGTAGAGCCAAATTATTTGAACAATTTGCAAAAGTGATTAATAAGACAATGAAAATCTTACTGACGACAAATCTAAACTTATCAGCCATAACCACATTTCTTGCCACTCAATGTCCTCTGATCGAATCAACCAAATGTGAATTGTTTTTTCTCTTCAAAGCAACTAACACTATGAATTTACTGTACATGTGGGTTAGTTATGCACAAAGATGGAGAGTTAACACTCATGCACTTTTCTGTGTGCGCAAAATAAGTCCTACTCATAAATTGAAATGTCTTTTGCATAAAAGATGTTTTACAGCTTTGCTGAGTATGGTAAATACTCAAATGTAGCCATCTGATGTAGCTTTTTCACTTTTATTTGTCTCTCGACTTGGATAGCATAAAGGCTGTGCCAGTCTAGTGTCATGGGGTTACTGTGAGGGATGCCAAGAAAAGGCTGGGTACTATGTAGTTATTTGTAGTAAATTTTAAACATGACGCATCAGTCTTGTCAAGCAGCCCCTAAATATTGGTTACAGGCATGCAGCCAACACAGCATGACTGTGATGAACTGTGGCACCTGTCACTCAACCAAATGTACCCTCAAGTACCCTTCTGTGAAACTTTTGGAAGTCATCCAAAGATGTTTTTTTAAGTAAAGGTTATCCTTAATAAAAATGGTTGTTTTTTGATATATGAAGAATTCAGCACACTTTTATGCTGACATTGGAGCCTTTGTGTGATAGTTTGTGTCAAGAGTTTAAGCAGCTTCTTTTTGTTGTATAAATATAAATTGTATTTTGCTGTTGTGCCCCATCAATGGCTGATGGATTTCTCAACAAAATGTATGAAGTTTAGATAAGTGACCTTTTAAGATACATACCGTACATGTTTCAGGCTATATCGTGGAGTTTCCATCACAAACTAGGATTCTCTGCAGAGTATGAGCTCCCCACACCTAATAAGTAACTAATAAAACAACTAATAACTATAATTAAACATTGATCAATACTGGAAATAGCATTCACTAATTCAAACACAACTCATTCCCGATGAGCTGCTCATCCATGGTAGTGCATATTACTGCCATATTGTATTCACTTTTCAGAGGTTAATGCTGCTGGTGACTGAACAGGATCAACATTTTCACCTATTTCCTCAGTTTCAAGGAAAACTGCCACGGGACTCCAAGTCACCTTTAAAACTGCTGAGAAAATGTGGACTGTCATAGTGTAACATGCATTTCTCTGCAAAAACACTCCATTTGTCCTTGTAGTTACAGTACAAATGTATATGTTGAAAGTAATGATGACAGATTTCCTTGGAGGTGATGCTTCTCACCTTTTGTCATTGTGGTATTATCTGTCACAAGGTATTCCAAGTGGTACAAATGAAATGTCTGCTGCGAATGTCTGTTTTTTTGTTCATAATTTGAAGCTATCACTTTCTTTTTTCACCACAGGTGACCAAGAGTGTTCTGCTTCTGGTTCCCAACAGCAATGTCACACAGGAGTGGGCAGGAGGACCCAGAGCGGTACCTTTTTGTGGACCGCGCTGTGGTTTATAACCCAGCAGCACAAGCTGACTGGACAGCCAAGAGGCTAGTATGGATTCCTTCTGAACGAAATGGCTTTGAGGCTGCGAGCATTCGCGAGGAACGTGGCGATGAGGTGGTGGTGGAGCTAGCAGAGAATGGAAAGAAGGCAGTGGTGAATAAAGATGACATCCAGAAGATGAACCCGCCCAAGTTCAGCAAAGTGGAGGATATGGCTGAGCTCACCTGTTTGAATGAGGCGTCCGTGCTTCACAATCTCAAAGACCGATACTACTCTGGCCTCATATATGTAAGTATCTGTGATCTCGAGAGTTTTGTGATCGGCCTCTGTTACAAACAAAGCATGTATGATTTGCTAATTGTACTATAAAGAAAATTGTGAGTTATTAGTTTGGCTGCTTTTGATTTTATGTGCTTGCTGTCCCTGCCATTGCAGTCATATCTACTGTGTATCATTGAATTTAATTGTTCATGATTTGTCTCACTTGCTGTTTCCAAGCAATGTATAAAAATGACAGATGGAAATTATATCTCATATTCTCTTTCGTTGAGCAGCTTAATTAAGGAAACACCTTTTGCTAATGGAAATCCTTTACCTGGAGGGTTTCCAGACAACATAGTTGTGAGATGGTGAAACCTGCCGACAACTAGACATAGTTGTTTGACTCAAGCTTGAGTCTGCATTGGTTTACTGTGTAATGTACACAGTGTGTGCAATGATCTTTGTTTGTATATTCTCAGGAAAACATTAAGACACTTGCACACCATCCCATATGTCCTTTCCTGAAGTTAAGAGAGCAAGAAATACATTTCGTTCAGTGAACAAGCCATCAAGTCCCTTGCAATCTGCCAATTTCCCCTGCGATTATGACCCACTTAATGACATGCATTCCTGGAATAGCCCATGGACCGAGTGTGCGGGCCACTTGAGACGCTGCAGGAGGCAGTCCTACGTTTAGACAAACGGCATGGTGTCAAAGACGGCAGATGAGCTCATGACATGTACAACTAGAAGGGCATACCTCTGCCAAGTTGCCTGCGGCAGGGCTCCTGGGTTTTTTTCTCAATTTTCTGCATCAGTTTCATGTGAAGAGCCTTCTTCTTTGTACAGTTAATGCTGAAGTTCAATTTCAATTTATTAAAAACCATTAAAACCCAAATGAAAGAACGTTTTTGTATTTTCAGAGGGTTCCAAATGGAGCCAAAGTCCCTTACCTTCGCTTAGGGAGGTCACTGCTGAGTCACACTGTTACCAAACTGTCTTAACAGAGCTCTTTGTGTTAGCTGATAAGCAGCATCTGATTGCTCAAAAACTGAGTTTGTCAGTTTTGCTGTTTAAAAAAAGGTTCCTGGAGAACACAACTTCTTTATGTCAGCTTTTGACTGTTGATTGATCATCACATCTCCTGATCCTAATCTTAATATAAAATCTTTAACCCATTCTTAACTGAGAAATTATTGATCAAGGCTTTGGTTAAATATGAGAGTCAACTGTTTGTCAGCTGCTCCAGAACTCCTGATTCTGTTTTCCTGTCCTGCTTTTATGGATTGTGTGACAGATGCGACAAAGTGCTGACCCAGCCTTTTGTGTGACATCCATTCACATATGACTTTATGATTATAACCAAGATTGTAATCTTTCAAACATCTCTGGGAGAGTTTATGAAATGAAGGCACAGTGTGACCATGACTATATAATGCGAGTGTCACAGTTGATCAAACATGAGCTGATCCAATGTCTCAGGAGAAAACTGGAGAAATCCATGACGTCACTGGACTGTATTATTGAATGCATGCCACTATATGCTCATCCTTTGTTAGAGGAGTGGTGCAGAGTGTGCATCCTGAAGAGGATGGGTGGCAGCTCCAGGCTGAGAGCTTTGTGTCTGTTTCTTTAAGCGCCCGCCTCCTATTGGAGCAGTGGTGTCTTTGTTCATGACAGAAAGCTGGACAAAGTCCCCTGTGAAAGTGTTTTATCAGGAAACGAAGCATTAGGGCAGTCTGAGATTTCCTTTTTTGTCTGCATATCGACAAGGTTATGAGTTGTTGATGCAGTGGCTCTTGTATTATTGATTCTCAGTTCCATTGTACAATCCTGATTTACCACCACAGCCGTAGAGTTTTTTTCCTTGCAATAGTAATTATAGTTTCATCTCAATTTTGTCTTGATGTTGACTCAATCGTCTGTTGTCAGGATTGTTTGTCTTCCATAAAGCTACAGCCTCCTCATGTCCTCTTTTGTGTGATTATTTCTCTCAGTGTACCATATATATCTTTGTGGTACTATGCTTTCCTCGTCTGTGATGATACCCAATTTAATTACAAGCTTTTAAGACATTTTTGATTTTATCTTGTGATTTTCTTTCTTTTTTATATTTTTTTTTTGGTTTGTCACGCTTACTGTGAGAACATTGTTTCCTTTCAGCGGTCATTCGTTACTTGTTGCGAGCTTGATTTTGCAAGCACACAAAAGCCAAACACTGATCACAGGTTTTAACATTTTAATCAAGTGCTGTTGAAGGAGAGATTTGGAGCACCTAAAGATTTGGCGCAAATATAAATCCAGGCCAATCATCAGACTTTCAGGGGAAATTCTGGAATAAATAAAATGTCTTGTGCTTGGCAAAAATACATTAGGAATTTCCCTATGGGATTAATAAGATCTGTCTATCCCATTATTTTCCTCTGTTTAAAGCATGGTGAAGCCCAGTGATGTCAGAATAGAAAGCAGTGATTCATTTAATTGGCAAGAGCCCAGACTTTTTTTTCCCATTGAAGGAAGCTTTGTTGCTAAGCACTGATTCACCGATATTATTTTAGACATTTCTGAAAGTTCTTCTGAAAGACACTTCTGAAAGTGTTAAGAGTCATTCTGTTAGCCACAAGCTTCTTCAAAAATGGGCTCAACGCTGCATTGATTTTGGGAATGCCACTTGCATAGTCGATCTTCAGTTAATATATTTTAATTTGTTCCATTTCAATGAGTAGTAGGTAGGTCCTTTGTGAAAAGTCTGTTTTAAATTGGGAATGAGCCACGACGCTCCAGTGGCGTGTTATAGCTGCTGGCTGCTGTCTAGTTTTGCCTGGTTGTGCAGACGGCCACCCCCCCCCCCCCCTCCACCCTCTGAGCCCCACTAATCCCACAAACACCCCCCTGGGATCCACCGTCAAGGACAGCCAGCTGAGTCATCCCTCTCCCCACTGCTCATGGTCCGTGCTGGGTCAGGATTGCTGATCTGTCTGCTCGGCGCTGTGTCCACTGTAGGGGGTCCTGGAAATGGATTCTTGCTGCAAAGACCCTGTTATATATCCTAGAAAAGTCATCTCAATGTTTACATTGGATGGGAGTTAGCAAAGATTGAGCACTGCCTGTTGCTACGTCAGCACCCCAAATGTGAATAAGACTTCAACAGGCAAGCACCAGTGGTGTTTTCAACTTACCGAATCTCTTTGTTGCCAGGTTGCTGCACATAGTCCTGTCTAAAGCATCTGTGCACATGGAAGAAGTGGGGAGGGTGAGTTGGTAGCCATCTGGTACCACCTCCTCCCCTCTGCACACGCGAGCTAAAGCAGTGCTCCACCACCACCACCAACAATATCCATATTAAGTATGTTACTAAAATGAGTATTTGCATTCCTGTGAGGATGAAAGGTTTAACCTAGTTTTAATTTTTTACACATGTTGCCTTCATCACAGCCTATAATATTGATATGTAATGACTAAAAGTGAATCATAAGCTTGCTTCCAAAAATTGTTTAAGGACTCAGGAATAACTGTCATCAATGAAAATACTGACTTGTTTGACTGTCGTGGTTGGATGTTACTGCAACATCACAGTGCTATTTTAGGCTCCCTGGTATCAGAGTGCAGATAAGTATGAATAGTGTGTGGACCCCCAGCTAGGTGAGGGGTTTAACATTTGTTTGGCTGCCTCACTTGCTTGTTTACACAATCCACTCTGCACGCGCAGCATGCTCTGGTCACTATTGTTCTGGTTCAACAACTGGGTTAGCTGGCTCTGGGCCCCATGGAGCCTACTGGCTTCCACTTCCAACCTAGAATCAAGAATCAACCAAGAATGTGGCTTTGTAATTCAAGCCAAGCATGAAAATTAAAAAAGTGAAAAGCACATGGCCATCGTAGGACGCTATAGATTCAAAAAAGTTATTTGCTATGCAGGAGTTGGACAGAGGAATGTGCTTACTGTCTTTACATTTTAATGTTTAGATTGATCACTACTGGGTAGATGGTTGTGATTTAGCCACCAAAACTAATCTGGCAGCAAGTTCTGTATACAGTATACCCCATGCACTCTCCTGTTAATGTTGCAGCAGCAGAAGAAGCGATGGCAGGGATTAACCCCGTCATGGCCTGTCTGACTGGATGTCTGTCTGCATTATACAGCTGAAGCATGGCTAGTCCATGGTGGATTAAAAGCACCACCTCCTACATTTAATGTCTTGTGTTAAATTATTCGTTGGTATAGTTGACACTAGCTTAAAGCAGATGAAATGATTCCCACATATCGGGAGCCTAAGTGACTGCAGTCCCAATTTTACTCTTTGGGACATGGCAATTTTTATGCAACTCACATTTCATAAGGAATTCATGCAGAAACCACACACACAAAGAGAGTCATTCTTGAAGTGGCATGTATTGCCTGGAGTTTATGGCACTAATACAAGTACTCTATGAGCCAATTGTTTGAACAATTCATAGTTGTCACATCAGTGAGTAATTTTCTCTCAGTACCAAAGAAAAACAACCTGAAATTGTTACTTAGATTACATTTGTTTCCAATGTTACCTTGCGCTTTCTAATGTATTGCTGTTTTAAGTTGTTTTTTTGTTGTTGTTTTTTTACTGTGATGTAAAACTGAATGTGCCATTAACAGAAATAAAAATTTATTTTGAAAACTTTGACTGTTTTATCAGCATCCAGTGACGTCTGAACTCTGCAGTTTTCATCCAAGTTTCTTATTCTAACAAAAGCACTGAAAGGACATTTTAAGACATTGGAGATTTAACAACACATGATGGTTTCCGTTTTCTGTTACAGACATATTCTGGTCTCTTCTGTGTGGTCATAAATCCCTACAAAAACCTGCCCATCTACTCGGAGAACATCATTGAGATGTACAGAGGCAAAAAGCGGCACGAAATGCCCCCTCACATATATGCCATCTCAGAGTCTGCATACAGATGCATGCTACAAGGTAAGTCTGCTGTTACTGCAATAGGAATGTGGTTTGTGTTGATCTAAGTCCTCCACACTCACTGTGAAATTGTTCATTCAACACACACAGAAGTGTCAATAAAAATCCAAGTTCATATTTTGGGAATTTTTTTTGCTTGACTCTTTTGTCTCTATTCAAAGCTCCCATCTACTCACCTTAGATGTAGTCTCATTTGATGGATAGATTTATGACATGGCTTGGTTTTGGTGAATGAATCTATGTCGTATAAATTGTCATTGATAAAAAAAAAAGTCTGTTTTTCTTGGGAACACAAGTGTTTACAATCAAAGCCAGAGCAGCCTCAGCAATGTTTTCGAAGATCCTTGCCTTCTTGCTGGCAAGCTTCCAGGCTCTGTGAGCAGTGACTGACTAGGATCAGGCCAGTGAGGACAGTGAAGGTGACCCCATTGTGCTTGACAATAGATTCTTTGTATGACCGTGAAGGCTGACCAGTGGGGGTGGTGACAAACTGGACAGTTCCGTCAGTCCTTCTGGGCTTTGCTTTCTCCATGCTGGTTTTATGAGGAGGAAGTTTCGGAAACATCAAGGACAGCTTGGTTGTACCTTCCTCGTCTTAGAACCAAAACAAGGGCCCACAATCATGGCGATGCGATCAGTAAATGTTTTTTGACTCGCTATTAATTTGCCTTGACTCTCGAAATTGTTTTTTTCTTAAAGCTGTATTCTTGCTCGTCTTGCAAAATTATGTTGATTAGATCGTTGTTGTATTCAGGAGGGGAGTCAGTGTAACATGTTGCCTGATTGGATGTTGTACAAACAGAAGGACAAAGCTCAGTCACGTCTCTGTGGCTGTTTTGGAGCTCTGCCAATCCGTCATTTAGTCCGGCTAGTTTCTTTCTACTGCCATTCCTTTGGTTCACACCCTCTCTTTACAAACAGTGTTTTCACATGGATGGGTTGTGACGCATGTGGGGGCAGGGCTGCCAGGCGGGTCAATTAGTAAGGCTTTGATTCCAGCATATTTTTGTTGCTTTATTCCTTCAGCTTGAAAGAGGCAGTGACCTCTGCCCTCAAGCTCTTCAAAGTGTTGCCTGGTTTTACTGTACTTCTCTGAGCAAACAGATGTGACCTGTAAATTTAAATGCTACTGCAACCCATTTGTGGTCATACCAGAATTAAGAGTCGTGAATGAAAAGGAGGTTTGTAGGTTGCAGATTAGTGAAAGCCAGCTGCTGCTCAGCTGTGGCCCTGAGCATTTCAGCAACCTGGTTAATATAAGAGAAAATCCAGCAGTATAGATTAGCATTGGTGTTGTTTCGCTCTCCAATCTAAACTTGCACGAAAGTTGTTGAAAAATTGAACCCTGGCTGGTGTCTTCAGTATCAAGCTTAATGGATTAGGCTCTCTAGATATTGTTGTTACTAGTGTCCATACAGTGTGATCAGATGCATTTCATAAAAAATCTATTTCATAAATCACATTAAACAAAAATCTAATCTCATATTGCTCCTTGGTGTGAAACTTTCCCCAAAAAATTCTCTTAAAGGTGTTTCTCTCCTTACCTGGGGCATTTGACAGTTTGCCAACTCAGAATGAAAACAGCGATGATTTTCTAAAATGCAAGCAGATTTTTGAGCCCGGTCCTCTGCTGTGTTCAAATGATTTGATAAACTTGTGTGATAAATGCCAGACCTTTCACACTTCATGTGCAGATCATACAGTGTCAGTTACCATCCCGGCAAGAAAGAACAGTTGAAGCAAATCATTTGTTGGCACTAAAATATGAGCCGAGCACATTGCAGAGTCATATTTACGACCAAAGGGTGTGTAAATCTTGCAGGGATCTGTTAATTACTATAACATTGCTGTGAAGCCACTCACTGCTGAACTGGGAGGTTAAATGAAGTGTTACTTCACATAGACGGGGTGTGTAGGCAGACCTCAAACTGACTCCACATCTGTCATTGATTAGAGGTCCCGATACTTTACATAATTGCCTGCCCTCACTGCCCTGTCAAGATGCTAATTTTATTGTATCTGGAAATGTGTTGGAAGGAAAAACTGATGCTTGCTTGAACGAAAACAGGCCAAGGAAAAGGGAAATGTCAGCAACTTGGGTGGATTTTGAATTGTGGACATGGACATCAGCAACACTCTAAGTGTCCCAGGTGAAGGTAACAGGGGCACTTTGTTTATTGGAAATAGAAACGTACCCCCCTGTCAAGTCTCTCTCTGTTTTTTATTCAAGGCATTAGGTCACATTTAGTTGAATCCATCTCGAGTTTTTTTCTCCCAAGGCATAACTCTGATTTCTCGTCGTCAAAAATAGAGCTTTCAAGAACATGATGTTGAATGATTTGTTTGAAGAATTTCTCGAAGGGGTCATCATGACCCTCCCACCTGTCAAAAGTGTGATTAAACAAGTTCACTGAAGTTTATACTGGAACATTAAAGAATCTCAGTAAACACCAGCCCACCTGGCACTGTTCAGGTCTGTAGCTGAATGGCTCTGATGGCCTTTTGAACCTGAGCTTGTTGCTAGACTCTTAAGCTCAAACCTCTTTCTGGGTATACCAATCTCTGTGTGTTAAGCACATAGGCTTTTTTGTAATAATTTAGAAATGTGGTTAACCTTTGGAGTGTTTATTATTTACAAGTAAAAAAGAGAACTGAAACTTTCTGCATTCCCGATTCATTCAGAGTATAGAAATTTTGCCCCCATCATTTACAATTGCATCTTCTCCATTGTACTTGTTTTTCAACATAAATGACCATCATCTGAACCAAACAGATGTTTGTTGAGGACTCAATAACTTTGTGTATTTTGAGATAGAAGTGAATGTTTATCCTGTCTTCGAGTCTTTCTCCTTTTCTTTATAAATAGGAAGAATTTAAAAACTATCCTTTCCCTGCTGACTAGATTTTGGCTGCCACAGCTGTTTTTCTCAATATATTTTGAATGTGATGTAGTTAAGAACTGCAGCCTGCCTACACAATTTCTGTAATTTTGCCTAACACCATGAATAAAAAATTGAAGTCTCGTCAGCTAATTTCAAGTACAGTTGATCCTCCTATCAAATTCTATCAGACTTCTCTTCGCAGTAAAGCTCCATGAAGGGCAAACCCTTGAATCTTTATTTGCATTTGTTTCCATCTGTCCTTGGCTGAAGCATCTGCACTGGTGGCCACAACTGATGCTTTTTTCTTGGTTAGTCTTGAAATGTACCAAATGCCCTTTTTATGTCTCTTCAGGGTTTTTTCTCAATTTCACTCCAAGAAACCTCAAGAAATTTCTTTTTTCATTCAAGCACAGGACAAATGTCAGTTCTCAACATGACCAAACTGCTCCCTTATCTGTCAGTTCTAAACTCAAGCTGACATGTACATCTATCAGCAGGATTGGAGCCTTTTAGCATTAAAGAAGTTATCATGGCTTGAGAGCCCTGAAGGATAAGTGTACACTTTTTAACTGTTGGAAAATGATGTTTCAATATAAATATGCCATGTCTGTTGTGTATAGAACTTTGTTTTGGTCATTTGATTGTATTGTATAGTTTCTGTGGGGTTCTAAAAGTTGATAGTTGTGACTGCTGTTGTCACTGCTGGTCAGGAGATAGATAAGCATTTTTTTACATGGAGTTGCAGAAGTTAAGGATCGGTATTAATTGATACATGTTTTCTAGCCATCTGAAGTTATTGCACCGTCTCCATTCAAATGGGTCGTTCCATTTTTGACACTTGGTATATACCTCGGTGTCACGACAGTGTGGCCTCGTGCCAGCTGTGATTGACATCTTCTTCACCCATCTGCTGGTCTCGTTTCATGTGTCAGGATGGTGTAAATGTCACAGTTTTAGGATAGAACATAACTCAAACTCCAGCATCACACAGATTCTATTGGACTGGGGTTATAATAAACCAAAGTGCTTAAACAAGACCAACATGGCAGTGAAAAGCTCGTCCAGAAAGTTTATTGGCTATAAAATGTCACGAAAGGAACAATATCATAACAACATTTTTGATAAAGATAACAAAAAATCACAATATAAAAATGTTAAAGATAAGTCATATTTGGACTATTTTCACTCTTTTATGACTCTGACACTTGCTTTTGCTATGGATTAACATGCTGTCTGAATCTAAATTATCTTGAAACCTGCTTTTGATTCACATGATAGGCCCAAAGCTGCAAATTTGTCCTTTAACCAGACAACACCATAGAACTCGTACAGTCTTTATTATTTTGATTGTTTAACTAATTGGTTTTTCTAAACACATAAGTGGTGTTGTGGAAAGTCTGGTCTCATTGCGACACTTAAGTAAGAGCTAGGTCAGCATGTAGGACGGCCCACCGAGGTAAGTGTTTGCACTTCATTCCCACTCTTAAACACAGGCATTAGCCGACAAGGGCAGTAGCTGGCGCAGGCCCAGCATGCCACAGCTTCACAATACGCTTACTGTTGTGAGTTAAGATCAGTCCCTCTTGCAGTTAGATACTAAAACACCACATGCAGAGTTACTGTTCTTCTGTCAAAGCAGCAAAAAATCCTTACATTTTTCACTGCCACTCGTTTGTAAGACCGTTGATGTAGACCTCTCTTGTTCATGGTCTAATTTCATCTACTGTTGTTGTGTGATCTTTTACACTGACTTGCTGCATTTTTTGGAAGAATTTAATATCTGAAGGATCTGAAATAGATTTCACAAATTACTTCAAAACTCCTCAGCTCAGCTAAAGCTAAAATTCCTGTTAGTGTCCCAGGGAAATCTTCTCTACGATAAATCATAATGGAGTCATGTGAAGCTGGCAACAGTATTGGCAATCATGCGAAACCCAGAAAACAGCTCTTTTGACTATTAAGAAATGTCATGGAAACAACGTCCCCTCTTTAGCTTTCCGCTGCTCAGACACACAGTGTATGCCAGTAATCAGCTCTTCACAGTCAGGGGAGGTTGTTAAGGTCACAACACAGCAGCTAAGTTGAAGAATGGAAATTAACGGTTTGAGAATGACTATCATATCTTTCCACTATGTCTGGAGCCGTTCTGATAAAGTAGGCAGTTTTTTTCTGTGGGGTGTTTTATTTGTGAGTAATTCAGATAGGGGTGTGCAATGTAAAGAGACGTAACAAAGGTTGGATCTGGTGGAGAAATGTGTTTGCATGTGTGCTGATATGCACAGCACAGTACGTTTGCCATGGCTTTAGAAATCCTGAAGGGTCTGATGAGAATTAGTGCATGTGTGTGTAAGGGCTGTTGCCTATGTTAGATTACATAAGTGCAGGAAGTTTATGGTCAAAGCAAAGAAATCCAGGTTGTCCTGATGAGACATCCAGCTGTGTGTACTCAGCCAGATAAAAGTTCCAACAGTCTGCCCCAAAGGAACCCTGTCAGCACTGTAAGAAATCTTCACCTCTGGCAACACAACCCCACCTGGGACATGACATGTAATGAATTAGTTGACATACTGATAGCATGACCTACATTTGTGCTCCCCAATCTTTTCAGCCTGAAATCTCAATGTGAGTTATGAGCATTTCAGCAAGTGATTTTCTTCCTTCAATCAGTAGGTTTTGTCACAAGTCAAATTGGAACAAAGCAAAAAAAAGTGGATTGTCATTGGCTTTTAATCTGAAGACACTCAGTTGTTGACCTGCAGGTCAACTTTGGCCAAGAAGTGACATATGGTTATATCAGAATTCCAATTGTACAGTGAGCTGCAAAAATACATCTGGCTGAAATGATTAAGAAAGGAAAGTTGAATGCATGGGGAATTTCCTGCAAAAAAGGCACAACTTTCTTCCATTAGCTGCTGAGGCCATATGTCTGTCTTGTCAATCCAATGGTACATCAGGTTGCCAATCACCAGTCAGTGATAACTCCTTTAATTAAAAAACGTGCAGAGTTTGTCGTCGAGCTGTTATAATAATGACCTCTGAGATTAAGGGACCTAATGAGCTTGCAGATTCTGTTAGCTGTTGTAGTTGGAATGAAATGGGGGACGATCCACAATCAATCCTGAACTGTCAAACCATTCAAGCACAGGCTGTGCGAGTGTGTGTGTGAGATGGAGGAGCTGCAACTCCCTTCTAACTGACCTCACCCTAATGTGAAGTTCAAGGCAGTCAGTCGAAAATGTTCTTGTAGAAGAGATATTGACAAAACCACAAAACTGTGGCCCATGTTCCATTATTCTCCTACTTATACCATCTTATTTTTCTGTGGCAGAGATGACAACACATTGTGAGGGCCAAAGTGCAAGTTGTGCATAAACAGCCCAATAAGTGAGTGAAGTGCAGAGTGAAGAGAGTCTGGTGACTTTTATCTAATCCTCAGACTTCTTGCTGCTTAGCCAACCATGTGACTAGACAGGAGGCCCTCTCCCTGCGGGGGCATTGATGGAAAGACAAAGTACTGGTTTCCCATGACATCATCACCATTAAGTCCCCCCTTTAGGCCTCAGGATGACTGAATTTGTCTTACTTTGAGCTCACAGGACACTCCAAACTGGAATAGGAGGATTGTAGAAATTAATTTCTTTAAAGTTATTATCAAGACAAGAACTTGAGTTATAAATTGGCTCAGAATCAAGTGGAATACAGTTATGTGAATGCAGTTTATTTAAATTTTTTCACTGATTTTCTTTGGGAGGTTCCTCGGGAAAGTTTCTGATTGCTGCAATGCTTTGAAATCAGTTGAAACTGCTGAAGCCTAATCATCCTTTTTTTTTTTTTTTTAAACCCACCTGCTGGTTTTGCCATAGATAATATTAACTTGGGGTCAACTGGAACAAATGAATCTTCTTAAACTGTGGGGATTACAAATAGACTGCGACGGTTAAGTGGTGTTTAATGTGGCGGGATGATCCTTGCCTTTTATAGTTTATTCACTAATGGCCAGAAAAGTCCAAAACAGCGGGGTTCCCATTTCAGATTTGTATTTATACATTATACAGCTCTGACCAACATTCAACATGTTGGATTGTGACTGTTTTGTTTTTTGGGTTTTTTTCCAATAAAATACATTTGAAAGGAGATATTTATATTTAATGTGCATTTTTCTGGTTGAAATAAAAAAAAAAAATTTGATAGAGTGAAAGTGAAAGCCTCCAATGACTTTTGTGCGATTCATTTATATTTTACTCTCCATCTGACCTTTCTTTCTTTTCTGCCTCCCACAGATCGAGAGGACCAATCCATTCTTTGCACGTGAGTAAACGGGCTGAATATCTATATTCACATATCCATTGACTTTTGTTTTGAACGGAACGAGCAAAATAACACTTTCATTGTCCTTTGATCAACTGAGCACTTTGGCTCGAAAAAATGTGTTTCTCTGCAATCACTCGGTGTTAACATCACATTGCTCAGTATACTCCTCCAGCATTTTTTTTTAATTCAAAGTTGAATGAAAGTGACAATGATGCATTGTACTGGTAACAGGGCACAGACACTTGTGGGACCTGCTGAAGTGAGCCAGTTGCCTTGAACTCTTGACAGTTACCTCATTCTGAGTGTCCTTTAGAAACTGACCAGACTGCCACTAAAGAGAAAAGTGGGAAGTGGAGGTGGGAGAAATGCCTGACATTACTGTGTCGAGGCTCTCTGGCGTCATTTCAGTGACAAGCATCTACAGATGACAGGAATGTTGCCAAAGAAAATGCCAGGAAGCATATCAAGACACAGGGCGATTCGCTTGAACCCCACCGCAGTTATATTCTCCCCTTTCGAAAACAAGTCAAATAAAGATGCATTTTTAGCCCTTTGATCATAAACATACTCTCTTCATAATGTCTTCTTTCGTGCATTTTTTAATATGTCAGATTTACACTTGTAGCAAGGTTATTGTACGCCATCTTTTAAAGCTAAGTATCTTCTGTTAGGTTATTAATTTTTTTTAATGTAAGACTTTGACGTAATCCAAGTTAAGTCCTGTGGGATGTACATGTGCAAAAACAGAAAAACAAAACAAGAATAATTGTTTGCATTGGAGAATAGTGAGGAGCAAATAAGCACTTTTTTCCAAAGGCTTAGTTTAAGAAAAGCTCAGAATCGTTGTGAAATCGAATAAGTTTATAAGCCTCAGAAGTTAGGATTAGGTCAGCACTTCTGGAATGGAGGAGATGAGGAATGTAACAGCAGCCAGTCCAAAGCCAACAGATTGGCACAGTCTCTGCTCCAAGTAGCTCACAAGACTGACAGCACTTATACACCGCTCAACCACTCTGTGCTTGCAGCCACATCACACCCGCTCACACTGAATGCAAAACAATATTTTCTGCATACTTGCTGTATGCAAATTTGCACTTACTGTAAAACCTCAGGTATGCTTTGGATCTGAACTGCTACCCCAAAGTTTTCTGCAGTACTTGGGAAGACTGCTTTTTGTGCCTGTCTTGGCCATAGTCACTGTATTAAAAAACAAACTGAGAAGACAAAGAAGTAACAATGTCTGCTAAACCTTTACAAGATACACAAGATAATATGTCCACAGGTTAAAAGTTTAAGCTCTATTTAGAGTGACTTTCCTGAGCACTTTTGTGTTTGTGTGTCAACCTCTTGTGCTTTGCAGAGGAGAGTCAGGAGCTGGTAAGACGGAAAACACAAAAAAGGTCATTCAGTACCTGGCACATGTTGCCTCCTCCCACAAAGGAAGAAAAGACCACAACATTCCTGTGAGTACTCTGTCAGATGTAATCATTGTCATTACTCTCATTTGGGTTAGCAGTGCCGACTTTAAGAGTGAAGCCCAGAGTGTCGCATTCATTATGAGATTGTTGATGTTGGCTATTGATTAGGAAGACACGTTATTTTTCTATTTTTTTAGTTATGCATCTTTTTGATTACAACTTTTTTCTACACAGTGTAAATGTAAAGATGTGGCAAGAGAAAATACTGTATTCAAACACATGGGAATAGACTACAAACTGTTGATTCATAATGAGAGTGTGATTATGTACCACGCTTCTGCATTAGGCTCAGTGGGTTTGTACACAAAGTCTAACTATTTACATTTGTTTATCTGCAACAAACAGCCAGAATCACCTAAACCAGTGAAACTACAGGCAAGTCCCATTGCTTTCTTACACACTGCTCTTGTGCATGAAACTCTTAACATGTCCTTTCTTGTAACAAAGCAAAGTTTTTCTATTTTTCACTCATGTGATAAATAATTCACCTTTCAAGCTATGGTGTCAGATACTCCACAGTTAAACTCAAATGTCTGTTGTGGACTTAACTTATTCAGCATTCACTTTGTCTCCCTCTGTCAGGCCCAAAATACTGTTGTGAGTAAAGTAGCTTGATTATTCAGAGTGTTTTATGGTGTATGTCCTGTGAATTTGCTTTCCATTATTGTGAAATACAGTGAAACATAATCACTTGCATGCACTATTTGTTGTGGTAGCCACATGTTGAGTCGTAAGTGTCATTTTGTGTTGTTAAATTATTCTACTGTTGCCAAATGTTCTTAGGATGTAAAATATTCTGAATGATTCCATTGAAAGAAATGAATGATGTTTCTGCTTTTGACTATTGCATTACATCTGCTGACAGCACCAAATTGAAAATGCTTCAATTTTATTAGGATAAGTGTTTCAGATAAGAGTTTTTATTGAGTATTTATGTGATTCTCTATCCTGGTCAGCATGACCCAGAACTCTGCAGACTGCCCTTCAAGTGATTTCTACAGCAAGTGAATTACAGTATTCTCGAGTATCATTACCTTCCAGTTAACCGTGTTCTGGGTCTTGAGGGCCAAGATAACAAACCACTTGAGTGCTATTATTAGATGCGCTTCTATTTTCATTCATAGCTTGCTGTAGATTCTGCATTTATTTTAAAGCCTAAGTTAATAATATTTATTTATAGCAACCCGTTGGTTTGTATCCACGAAATGAATGCTATTTATCATTTGTTTACATTTATTTAACAACTGAATCTCCCCATATCCTACAGAGTGGACCCCTGTTTTATGTGAGTAGTATGTAGTTTCTCACCTATCTCACCTCACTTAAAGTTAAGGGGGTACTTTACCCACTCTGTTGCCTCCTGTCAGATAATATAAGAGAATAATAACTCGATATTCCCTGAAGTTGGGCAGTAGATGCTTTCCATTCACCATAAACCGCCTGCTGTAGTGTGCTTTTAACTTTTGCTTCGCATGATCTGCACTAATATGATAGTTTCTCCTTCTCTTAATCCTGTCAGATGTGCATTGCAAATAGTGTATAGAGATCTTTAGTTGTAGGCACCAAAAGTCTCCTTATGGAGCTTAACAGTTCAAGCAATTGTCTTGAACAGTTTGAAGTGCCACAACATTCACAGGACTCACCTCCTGCTCTTCTTGAACCTCAAACATTTTCAGTGTGTTTGTGGTCAAGTAGCCTTTTGTTAAACATGCAGATAATTAAATCTAGAGATCATATTACATGGCAGAATGTCCTTTTTTGCCAACTTGAAGAATTGGCTCTACATGTGGCTATAAAATAAACAGCTGCTGGCTGTTACTGTTAAACTGTTTTTTGTTAAGGTACTGATCTCATTATCAGTATTTGTGAAACAGTAAAATACAATTCAGAAAAATAATGTATCCATTGACCACATGAAATGAATCCTACTAGTTACCCTTTTACAGTACTATTGTAGTTATTGCTTTGGGAAATGCAGCTTACATTTTTGTTTGTACTCTAAGTGGTTCACTGGTTTCGTAGCCTGTAAGTTGTGATTACACAACTGATGGTCCATGCAGAACGTTTTTGACCTCATTTTAACCCACCAATGTGACCCAAATGAGCTCTCCACATGGGCTTGTTTCTGTTCAGTGTTCCCTGTTTTTTTCTGTTGCTGGTGAATAGAGAGACTTGTCATATTTGTCTGGCTCTCCAGCCTCCGAAACAGATGTTGAGCAGTGAATCCATATCCTCAACTGGCTCTCTCCGAAGATTTACTGGTCCAGTTGTGACTGATCCTCTCTGTCTCCACTAAATCTCCCCTCAAGTCTCACTTCATTTTACCAAACAGCCTAAAGTTTGAAATAAGACAAATAAGTAGCTCTTTATTGAAGAATATAAAGAAGGTAATGGTTTGGGTGTGAAAATTAGTGATCTATTCGTGTGGAGGAGATTCTGCATTGTTGGCTGATATTACCTTCTTATGTTTTGCATTTTGTGCCAACAATTGGCTCTCTCAAGTCTAGGAGCTACTTCAGTTGGCTGTCAGCTGTCTGATACGCTTCCTTTGCGTGAGATTCAGCTCCTAATGCTGCTATTGCACCCCTACTGGTGTCTGAAATCAGCTCTTTGTGTGTGTCTGCACAGCCGACCACACAGATAAGAAAAGCCAAAAGAGATTTTTGACTCCAGTGCTGCACCACAGGCTCATGTTTTTATACATGCAAACCTTTTTGGTTTGAATCCTCTGCGGGCCGCAGCGCCACTTTGATAGACAGGGGCCAGGTTGCAAAAACTGTGCAAAAACTCAATTAAAAGCAACCCATCATGCTCTTCAGCCAAAGATCACATTACATGTCTCACATCCTGATTCCAGTGCTGATTCCTCAGTTTGCTTTGGTGGAAAAAAGCCGAAGCAAGGCTGTAGCAAAGGGATCTATTCATGGCGTAATGAGAAAATATTTTTTGGAAGGCCACAAGGAGACAAAAATAGTTTGCAACAGAAACAGTTTTTTCCCCAGTCTGTAGATTCTTTGGTCATGACGAAGCCCACTATGTGGCTTCGATGGAAATGTAATGGAAACACCTGTCTAAACATGTGCATAAGTTTATTTATTTACTCAGCTTCCTAAAGTATTCAGTATTTCCATAAAGAATCCATGCTGTCTCCTTTTGTGAAATGTGGACGCGTTTTTCCTGACTTGCTGAATCAAATCACGTTGCAGCCAGAAAGTCTGGATTTTTCTTTCAGTAAATATCAGACTCTGTGACATCGGTGATAAGTCCTCAGCCAGCCGGAAAGCTGTTGTTTCCTATTTGCAGTTTAAACGTCTTAAGATAAAACTTGGCAAATAACTGTGCTGAATTTTGTGGAGGAATATTGATACCTTTATTTTATGTGCTTGGAAAAAAACTGGATAGGAACCCCTCGAAAAAATAAAAACCCCAGTCAATGTTTAACAACTGTTTCTGTTCTGCACCTGCTCCATTTTTATTGTACTTTGTGAAACAGAGCAATGGCCAAACCTCTCTGAGGATTGAGATGCGGAGCACTTTTCACTTTCTTTTCCCTTTGATACCTCTTTTAACATCCATATCTTGGGTCTTTGTATTTTTTTGTTGTTTTTTTAGGATGTTTGATCAGTTTTTAATAAAACTCAAAATAAACTTGGAGCAGTCAAGAACAGTTCCTTAGATCCTTTTAGAAGAATTAAGTTCATTCAGTTTTTCCTCGCTAGTTGTTTCGTTCCATTCAACCAAACCTTGCTGGCACATGATATTTGTCAAGGCCTTTTGTCTCTCTGCACAAAAAGTAAATTTAACGAGATGTTTTCAAGACTGACGACAGAGATTACTTTTTCCAATTTTTTTCACTCTTGGTGGGATTTTGAAACAATTTCTTGTTCATTTGTGTCTTTTCAAACAGTGTGATCTTTACTTTCATTTGGTACTTTTCTTTCTGGCTTTACTCAATTTATCGCCACAGGCATAGTGTAGGTAAAATTTTGTCTATTTGAATGTCACATTTAATGTCTCTGTCTGCATGTCAATGTTCCTTTTCTCAGTTGTCTGTAAAATATAAAGCTTTTTGATGTCCAGCGGGTGATAAAAACACTTCTGCTGTAAAATTTCTGTGTGTTTTATCTCAATTCTTTCCAGGGTGAGTTGGAACGTCAGCTCCTACAAGCCAATCCCATCCTCGAGTCTTTTGGGAACGCGAAAACTGTGAAAAATGACAACTCATCCCGTTTTGTAAGTAGCAACGACTGAAAATCATAAGGATAGGTTACATTTTAAGTGAGCAGCTTATCATATGTACCCCAGTGTTTTTGTTCCGGCCATTCTTCACTGAGCATAATTTTGCCTCTGAATGAATGATGAAGGGTGTGATTTTTATCTTGATGGTAATTTAATCATCCTTCTCTTACTGTAAGCACTCAGACATGCTATAAAGCTAGGCTCTGGTGCCTGCCACTCACTAAAAGCCTCTGCAATATTAGAGCTTCAGACTGCAATTTATGCCCTCATTAGTTATGTGTGACAGGACAGACATGAGTTAGGTCTTGATGTTGGTCCTGCTGTTCCTTTTCCATCAATTAAAATTGTAATAAGGAGTAAATATTTTACTGAATACAAATGTTAGTCACATGGATAATCTGTGTCCTTGTTTTATGGAGAGTTTAAGTTGGCTTTCGTGTCATTATTCTGAAATGAGCTTGTGAAGCATCTGTATATCCAGCATTTCCTTAAAAAAAAACCCTACTAAACAAACTCTATTCCTGTTGATTAATTACCATCAGTCTCCTCCTGTACATTTCATTGTCATTTATCTTGTTTTTATCTCTCCAGGGGAAATTCATCCGGATCAATTTTGATGTCACCGGATACATTGTTGGCGCCAATATTGAAACCTGTATCCTTATCGCAGAGAAAATGTTATTTTGTACCGCTCAATCCAATGTGGAAATGTTAAAGATAATTATTTGGTTTTATTTGCATACCACATAAGTAAAAGTCGTTAAAGCCGATGCAACTATTACTGTGTGGATTGGAAAATGCTTTTCTTCCCCAAATACAGTCACAGAACCATGCTATTTTAGATTTAGTCATATTGGCAGCTGCTTTCCTGTCGCCAGCAGCCCGTCTAACTCGGATCACTTTTCATGTCCAACATGTGTCACTCAGAGCAACAAAAACTTCTGGGATTTGTTTTTTTTCTTTGACTTCACTGTGTCAGACCTACTGGAGAAATCCAGAGCTATTCGTCAAGCCAAAGATGAGCGCACCTTCCATATTTTCTACCAGCTGTTGGCCGGAGCTGGAGAACACCTCAAATGTGGGTTAAATGAGTTTAAAAGGCTTTCACGCCATTTTAAAAATTCTGTTTAATTTCTGTGAATATCATTTGCAATTGAAAAAAAAACCATGCAGCTCACCCAAATGGTTTTCAAAATCAGTTCCGTCAGTTTTCTGTCATGTTTCATATGTTTTCAAAGCATGTATGTCTTCATTGTTGTTGTGTAATTCGGGTACGAATTAAGTCTTCTTGTTCGTAATAGTGAATTCTCATCTTCCAAGGAATGAAATCGCACCTGAACAAAGGTTTTAAATGCTAATACACTTTTCTGTCTGTAGCGGACCTGCTATTGGAAGGGTTCAACAACTATCGCTTCCTGTCCAATGGAAACATTCCCATCCCCGGCCAGCAGGACAAAGATAACTTCCAAGAGACAATGGAAGCCATGCACATCATGAGCTTTGGCCATGAGGAGATTCTGGGTGTGTTTTCATGAGAATAAACTCAGTCACGATACAGTCAAGGAAGCCGCTGCTACTTCCGTGTCTGTCCCCCTCATCTTGTATGTTTAACAAACTCATTGTCAAAAAGATTTTTTTTAATCACTCAGACTTCAGGGGTTTAAAAACCTGTTGAAGGAATTAACTGTTCTGTGACATGTATCTAAGATCAGGACTTTGTCAAATGTTTCAAACTTGATTGTTCAATCATTTCATGATCTTGGACCAGCAGCAGTTTTTGCAAATATTTTGAGATTAAGACTTATGAGGCAGATAAGTAAGCGAAAAAAGGACTGAAATGAATATTTGTGAGCAATGGGAAGATTGCAAAAAGCATATTTAAGTTGATGGACCTGAATTATTTCGTTTCCTCTCGCCTCTGATATCTGTAGCCATGTTGAAGGTGGTCTCCTCAGTGCTCCAGTTTGGCAACATTGTCTTCAAAAAGGAGAGGAACTCTGACCAAGCCTCAATGCCTGACAATACTGGTAAGCATCCCAGAACTGTAGCACACTGCCCTCGTGGTATATTTGCTTTATAACCTTGTTACAAGGAGCTCACAGATCAACACCCTTTCCTCCCCTCTCTCTTCTTCCTATATAAACTTCAACTTTTCTCCTTCACTGTGTGCCTCTGACACACTGCACCTCATGCACAGAGCAGAGAGGACTTTGATTTATGCCTTTTCACTCTCTGAGTCTTGTCAGCGTGCCATGAGGCCGCATCATTGAGGGGATTTACTCCTGAAGGAAATGGGGCACAGACGTTCATTTCTTCCACATGTGGCACTGCACATTTAAGAGAGAGAGATTGGGGAGAGCTGGAGTGTAATGCCAGTGATGCAGCTCAGCCAGATATTCCTAAATGCAACAGCAGAATGTGGCTAGAAGCAGATGTTGGGTTTTACTTTTTCTTTTTGACTGTGGGACTTGGCGAAGCTGAACTGGATTCCGCTTCTACATTTCCAAAACCTCGCACCATGTAAAATATGACATAGTCCTCTTCACATTTCATTTCAAAACTGTAATATATCTTTTCATTAATCAGTAACAGGAATTAGGTAACATTGACCTACCTTTCCTCGCCAAGAAAAATCCCTTTTATCCACTCACTCTCTAGAAATACAAATTGCAGTTCCCACATGTCATCTTGCTTTATTTACTCTTCGTCATGACAAAACAATTCAACTCAGACATAGTTTAAAGTCTCCTGATCAGTCCAAAAACATTTTTTAATGTGCTTTGTTCTTTGTCCTGAAGCTGCTCAGAAGCTGTGTCATCTGCTGGGTATAAATGTGATGGAGTTTACCAGAGCCATTCTGTCCCCAAGGATCAAAGTGGGAAGAGACTACGTACAGAAAGCTCAAACAAAGGAGCAGGTCAGCTTTCTTGCAGTGACACCACTCGTCCTCTTTTATCACTGTTGTATCATACATAGCCATTTATGCTGCAGGTGGAACTGTTGCAGTTCAGTGGATGCAGGTTTTTGTCCCTGACTTCAGGAATCAATATAAACATCAGGAAGCATTTCTTACATTGATCATAAGCAGTGTTGTCAAATTGTAAGAGTCTCCCTCTCCTTTTTTCTCTGACTTCCCTGTAGGCTGATTTCGCTGTTGAAGCTCTTGCGAAGGCAACATATGAGCGTCTGTTTCGCTGGCTGGTTCACCGCATTAACAGAGCTCTGGACAGAACCAAACGGCAGGGTGCCTCCTTCATTGGTATTCTGGATATCGCTGGTTTTGAAATTTTCCAGGTTCGTCAGATTTTATCTCTGAAAATCTAAGTCTGTGTTTTTGTTGGTGAGAATGTTTTTGCCTTAATTTCTACATCTGACGATGTGTTCCCACCCGTATTTCTGGTTCTTTTCCTACAGCTGAACTCATTCGAGCAGCTGTGTATCAACTACACCAACGAGAAGCTGCAGCAGCTCTTCAACCATACCATGTTCATCCTGGAGCAGGAAGAGTACCAGCGGGAGGGCATCGAGTGGAGCTTCATTGACTTCGGCCTCGACCTGCAGCCCTGCATCGACCTCATCGAGAGACCGGTCAGAGCGACAAGCGAAATTGTTGAAATTTCAAACACTGAATATTTGTGTTTTAGTTCAGGCTAACTCCCTGATGGAGAACAATTAGGTAAATAAATAGGAACTCTATTACAGGAACTCTATTTATATATCCCAGAATGCAGCAAGTAATATGCCTAACAGTAAAGGGACAGCTGTTTTCCTTGTGTGGGTTAGGCTGTGTTGTTGGGTGCTTATTTGGAGTTTGAATTGTGTTCTTTTGAATTTTTCCTTCAGGCGAACCCTCCAGGAGTTTTAGCCTTGCTGGATGAGGAGTGCTGGTTCCCTAAAGCCACAGATAAGACATTTGTGGACAAGCTGATCCAGGAGCAGGGCACACATACCAAGTTTCAGAAGCCCCGCCAGCTCAAAGACAAGGCAGACTTCTGCATCATCCACTATGCTGGCAGGGTATGCTGGTTTTATCTAATCAGGAATCACAGTCAGCTACCGTATTTTCCGCATTATAAGGCGCACCTAAAAAACCTCCAATTTTCTCAAAAGCTGACAGTGCACCTTATAGTCCACTGCGCCTTATATATGGACCAATATTGAGCCACAACAGGTCTCGCAACTACGGTAAGCAGCTGCCAACTTCAAGCGCGTGGTTCATGCTGGGATATATGACTGCACGAGGCAGTGGCGACCGAGCAGCGCCAGCGTGGCGGCGACGACAGAGAGCGGGTAGCTCCTCTGCAGCAGGGCCGGCGGCGAGGGGCCGGTTAGGAGCCGCCGCCGCCCATGGCCAGCCAGGGAGTGAGGAGTTTGAACTCAAGGCGATCATTCACGCAGTAGAACACGGGGATAGAGCAGCAGCGAGAGAATTTAACATTAACGAATCAATGGTGCGGAAGTGGAGGAAGCAACAAGATGACCTGCGCCAAGTAAAGAAGACTGTTTATTCGTTTTGGGAGTGAACAGAGTTGTCAGAACGCTGGTTTGTAATCTATTAATAAAGTTTGACTGACCTATCTGACTGTTTTTTTGACATTCTCTTTAGCGCAGCTCCTTCTAATGGCTGTATAAAGTAACCCCAGCCTCTACTGTAGCGTCCATCCTATGCGCCTTATAATGCGGTGCGCCTTATATCTGAAAAAAGTTTTTAAAATACGCCATTCATTGAAGGTGCGCCTTATAATCTGGTGCGCCTTATCGTGCAGAAAATACGGTAATTAAAATGTAATCATTCCCAAGCAGTAGTGTAGTTCTTGGTTAAAGAATTTGACATGAGTGCAGAATGCTTTCAGAATTTAAAGTCTTTATCTGTGTTTTAAAGCAGACCCCCCAAAAAATGCTGCCAATTTATAAAGGCAAAGTCTGTTGACACTGAAGCACTAAATTTAGACTGAATTCAGATGGTCCTCCAAAAATTAACGGACAACACCGGGAATTCTCATTCACCAGACAAACTCATGAAAGTCAGTGTCACTCATGTCACTGCGTGGGTGTGGATTTGGACACCATCAGTTTTGTTACGCAGCGTAATGATGCATATCCACCAGAAGGGGATCTGCCGAGGAGCACATCTGCTTCTTGTTATGTTAACTGTGATGCATTGTTTTACGACAAAATATTTCACAATTCTATTTGCAGCTCTACAAAAGTCTGCTGAGACAATAAAATTGTAGCCAAATGTTGTAAATGTCAACGTGAAAGGACCGTTTTCACATGCAAACGTGTGTCATTCAATAGAGCAAGGGGATGTTCATCAGAAACCTTTTTTTTTTTTTTTTTTTTAATAATAACCACACAAAAATATGCATCATGTCAGCCTCAAGAATCTGGAATCACAGTTGATATTTTTGTATCACTTTGAATTTTGCAGGTAGACTATAAGGCTGACGAGTGGCTGATGAAGAACATGGATCCTCTGAATGACAACGTGGCCACTCTTTTGCATCAGTCCACCGACAAATTTGTGGCTGAACTTTGGAAAGATGGTAAATAACTTGCTACCTATTTACTTCCAAACACTTCTGCTGTTGCTCGGCTCAAAGTCTGCAATTTTCTATGTATCAGTCATTTTACTTGAGAGGTTTGGAGTCGACGAGCACATCAACGTATGTTGCTGATGCTTACTAATGACAGCTGTCTACCTTGTTGATTCAGGCATTCTTGTTTCCAAGAACTAACACACCAACGCCCTCCCCTCTCTGTCTCTTTCTCTGTGTTGTAGAGATTCAGACCATTCAAAGGGCTTCATTCTATGACAATGTCACTAGTCTGGATGAGCCAGCAGGTGAATGACTGGGTCGTCTTGTAGCAGACCTGGGCCAAAATAATGACCAGCGTTAGGTTGTGAACTCACGCTGCTCATGTTGCTTGTCGGGGCTAAAAAACAAACGTAGTTTCTTGAATATTGTTGGTATATTTTTGCCCAGATCTGGCCGTGTGTTCCATGCTTCAGCCAGCACTGTGTCTGTCATAGCTGCAGTGGCTCCCATTTGCTTCCAGGCTGCATGGCTCTCTTGTCTCAGCCGAAAGCAGTAGTGCCCAGTGCTTAAATAGGTTAGAGTAGTCCCTAGTAATTTGCTCCCTTTAGTTGAGTCAGTGTGCTTCAATTTGTTTCAGTACTTTTGTGGGCTGACGTTGGTCTTGTGATCTTTATATGTTTAAAAGTCTCAGGCAAAATTTTGTATCACTTGCAGCTGTTTAAGTCTTGTCTGTCTTCCCTTTGAGATGTGAAAACACCTCATAGAGAAGAAGGATTTGAAGCTTGAGTGAAAAATATTTATTGACGTGAAGTTCCTGCCTTCTTCGTAGGAAACAATCACAGTGGCTTTGAAGTGCGGCATGATTGTGGAAGGTCAGGACTGCAGACCATGTGTAACGTCAATTTGTTCCCAGACGCCTCTGACTGATTAACTTCTCAGACACTTGATTACGTTTTTTTTAGTGTTAAAATTACCAACTGTGGTTTTGTTTATCTTAGGGTACATTAACACCAGGATAGTACAGGGATTGTGTGGGTGTGAAATTCCAAAAGTATTTCCACATTGATTCTGTTCAGTCTGCATCCATGCTGCACAAAATGAACAAAAGTGACTAAATAATTTGGAGTTTCTGAATAAAGGAACATGCAGTGTTGCTGTGAATGCTCCTTTGATATGCCCACAAGTGACCAAATCCCAACGTGAAACTAAAGGTTTTTATTTTTATTATTCATTTAACAGCTTAATAGTCACAATGCCGGAGGAAAGAAACACGGATACACCAGTGTGTTTGTGTGATTTACTTTTAACAATAGCTACAAGTTTAAGACTTCACTTTCATGCTGTTCATAAATCATCAAAAGATGATGCAGGACCTGAGATTGAGGGAGCTCGGGTCAAACGGGCCTTTCAAAGAGGTATAATGAGAAAATCACTTAAAGTCACATCGCCTGCTTTGACCCTTCACTTGTAGTTTTCCTTTGAAAATTTCCTATTGCAAAAGCCGGAATATCTCAATGATGGGTTTTCCAAGGGAATTTAGGTCTTCGGTGGTGGTTGGGCTCTGACTGAATGGAGAGTGAAAGGAAATGCTGTCACAATGCTCAAAGCTCATCTAATGGTTTGACCAGAAACTGAGCCGTGATCGGCCTCTGTGTTAGTTTTTGGAGTTCCAACTCAGCGGACAGATGTAGACTCCAGTAAATGCGCTGCTTGTTCCTCTGCGGTAGAAAAAGCTTGAGGTTTGCAGTTTTCGAGTGTTGTCAGTGGTTGATTTTCTTTCTTTCTGACAGCTGTTTTCACAGGCTGAGTTCAACCATCCTGACTCGTAAACTGATATTCATGTGTACCATCATCAGCGTCTCTTCCGATATAACTCATATACCAGTTCATTCAGTGTGAAGACTCTGTGGGTGTCTGCCAGGAAAATATCTTTTCCAACAAGTCAAAGTTTGGCAAAGTGTTGATGCAGGTTTTTGTGTTCAAGAGCAACAGAAAGTTAAGAAACTTCCAGAGAAAGTGGTGTTTCATTCCCTTTTCCTTGCAGTTATATTTGGAAAAAAATGTGCTTTTCTCAAAACAATTCAGAAGAAAGTTGTCATGCTCAGGAACACTTGGAGTTGTCCTCATTCTTCAGCAGAAAATTTCTGGTACTTGTTAAGAGCTACTCTGTTAGACTTCCATTGTTGGAGATGTCTGATTGTTTTCATCTGTCTGCATGTGGCCATGTAGCTACAGTTTGTCACCATGTTGTCCCCACTCCCCTGCACTGATTCTGTTTACCGTGAGTTCCTCCTGCCCTAACGCCGTCTTCCCACCTCCCCTTCAGTTGACCGTATTGTGGGCCTGGACCAGGTGGCAGGAATGAACGAGACAGCATTTGGTGCCACCTACAAAACGAAAAAGGGCATGTTTCGCACCGTGGGACAGCTCTACAAAGAGTCACTCACCAAGCTCATGGCCACTCTGCGGAACACCAACCCAAACTTTGTCCGCTGCATCATTCCCAACCATGAAAAAAGAGTAAATATGTCTTTTTAATTGTGAGGAAAAAGAAAAATATTTCCCATAGTGGACTCGATTAACATTTATTTTTTCACTTACAGGCTGGTAAACTGGAGCCACACCTGGTTTTGGACCAACTGAGGTGCAACGGAGTCCTAGAGGGGATTCGCATCTGCAGACAGGGCTTCCCAAATCGCATCGTCTTCCAGGAATTCAGACAAAGGTAGCAAACCCCAGTGACTCTGTCATTTTATGTCTGTCCCCTTTCACAATGGGAAGTCTCTTTCACACTTTTCATACATGTTGTCTTTGCACTCAGATATGAAATCTTGACACCCAATGCGATCCCAAAAGGATTCATGGATGGGAAACAAGCCTGTGAGAGGATGGTATAGTCTTTTCTGTCTTTTTCTTCTGTTTCATTTCAGTTTAAAACTGTTGCTTTGACAAAATGACATTTCAATCTTGTTGAGATGGCTGCAGACCTTTCAACTTCAACTAATTTCTGTGAGTTTTGTTCGATGGACAAACAATTTATCAGTCAGATATTTCCAGACATTGGGAAATGAGACATTATTTTTGTTGTGTATCATCATGGTAAAAAGTACCATTTGCGCCGCATGTTTTTCCAAAAGTTCCGGTTTCTTTTCCTAGATTCATGCACTGGAGCTGGATCCCAACCTGTTTCGTATCGGACAGAGTAAGATCTTCTTCAGGACTGGTGTTCTGGCTCACCTGGAAGAAGAACGAGACCTGAAGATCACTGACATCATTGTCTACTTCCAGTCCGTGTGCCGTGGTTACTTGGCACGCAAGTGAGTGTCGGATCGCAGCATGAACTGCTGTCGTGGATTCAGATTATTTAGTTTGAGTGAGACATGAAGTTTGTGAATAAATAGATGGCCTTTCCAGCTATATAAACACGTGTGAGCTGTTTTTTCCCCTACATTAGATTTTGGTTTCAAAACATAAATAAAGAACTGATTTGGATTTTTTCCTCTTTCAGAGCCTTTGCTAAGAAGCAGCAGCAGCTGAGTGCCCTGAAGGTCCTACAGAGGAACTGTGCAGCTTACTTAAAGCTGCGACACTGGCAGTGGTGGAGGCTGTTCACCAAGGTGAGAACTCTGACAACAAGCTAACAAAGTAGAACAATGAGTTCATGTGTGTTGCACTGACAAACAACAATATTAGAACATGAGTTCTGCTTTTTTTCCAATTTGTTCTGGCAGTGCTGACCATTGTCAGATTGATGTACTGAAAACCAGTTGTGAAAGTTTTAATGTCTGTAGACTACCATTATGTGAGCGCAGGGATTGATAAATTCTCTGTTCTGTCTCATAGGTGAAGCCGCTGCTGCAGGTCACCAGGCAGGAGGAGGAGCTACAAGCCAAAGATGAAGAGCTGGTGAAGGTGAAAGAGAAACAGCTCAAAGTGGAGAACGAGCTTGTGGAGATGGAGAGGAAGCATCAGCAGGTAACGATGTCCCTCGTCAAAGAAAGTAAACTGTCATCTCTAAAATTATATGATCATGTATTAGATACAATCTTTTTTTTTCTAAAACCACTCTTTTTTTGTTTCATTATGTCCCGTTTTCAGCTTGTAGAGGAGAAGAACATCCTTGCAGAACAACTCCATGCAGAGACGGAGCTTTTTGCTGAAGCTGAGGAGATGAGGGTTCGACTTCTTTCCAGGAAGCAGGAGTTGGAGGAGATCCTGCATGACCTGGAATCCCGTGTGGAGGAGGAAGAGGAGAGAAATCAGAGCCTGCAGAATGAGAAGAAGAAAATGCAATCTCACATCCAGGTTTGTTTTTCTCTCATCTTACTATTTTTGTTTTTTACTTACTTCAAAACAACTCACCCATTTCAGCTAGAATTTGAAGACTATGAGAGATTTTCTGTTTTTTGGTGGTTTGTTTATGGTCAATTGACTAAATTAGTCTCTTAAAACACTTGTGTTGCAGATAAATCTGAGATTTGTTGAACTGTACAGTAATATGAATGATCTGTATCCAACAACTCCTACTAATTGAGCAAATTTTGTTCTTTTTTGTTCTCATTTAAAATCACAAATCTATTAAATGAAATAATATTTAGAAATCTGTTTTGTTGTGTTATTTGTGTGTTTGTGTGTGATTTCCTGTCAACAGGACCTGGAGGAGCAGCTCGATGAGGAGGAAGCCGCACGGCAGAAGCTGCAGCTCGATAAGGTGACTGCGGAGGCAAAGATCAAGAAGATGGAGGAAGACATCCGGCTGCTGGAAGACCAAAACTCCAAGTTTCTTAAGGTGGGAAAATTGTTTTGAGAGGAAGTCAAAGAGTGAAAATGTTTTCTTGTTTAATTTTGCTGTCATAATCTCTTAAATCTGTATTCACTGTTGTGACCTGATCAGAAATATTAAGTCGTCATTGTGGGCTAAATGAATCTGACAAATTTTAAGCTGTAAACCAGCTGGACACCAGCTATGGGTTCATTTTGGTCAGTGAATTAATTTAATAGAAGTGACTCAATTAAGTCTTTAAGACACAACTTCCTCCTGCTTTTAACCTCAACTCCATCCAGTCTTTTTTTTTTTTCCAGTCCCTGACCTGACGCCACCTTCCTCAGTCTGATTATCTTCACAACAGGCAGCATCAATCTGCTCTGAGCCTCTGGTGGTGAACACCCTTAAATATCTCAGTGGTTTCTAACCTTTTAGGGGTCAGAGCACATTTTCAGCAGTTAAATGACCCTGTGACACACTACCCATTTAAGTTGTCAGCAGTTGATGAGCATTTATTTTAAAAATAAAAGCATCAAAGCTTCAAATTATTTTCATCACTTGATACAATTATAAATTCCGAAGAAAGTTGTTTCATTTTCCCACGCCACACCTGATGGTTCCTCGTGGCAAAATCATTGAAATAACCAATTTTATAGCATCAAGCAAAGATCTGGTTGTTTTACAATCTCTTTGCATCAACAAAAGCACCCAATCTCAAAGCTCATGCCGTCGTCTTCAGCTTCTCTTATAGTGTCATATAGATGATGGCCAACAGCATTGCACAGCTCCTTGTGAAATACTTGTACCGTTTTGTCTCCCAGCTTTTGTTGAATTCTTCTTAAAGCCTCCAAGGTAAACGGTGCTTTTATTCTCCTAATGAAACAGGAGAAAAAGATGCTGGAGGACAGAATTGCTGAGATGACCTCCCAGCTCACAGAGGAGGAGGAGAAAGCAAAGAATCTCAGCAAGGTCAAGAACAAGCAGGAGATGGTGATGGCTGACCTGGAGGGTGAGTGTCTCTCAGCAAGCAACCGTTACCGTCTACGACTTGGAGCCTTTACTGTGAAAAACATGTCACAATGTCAAACACAGGAATAAAAACCGTGAGCAGAGGTAAAAGTGTCGTGCAGTGGTCAGGTGTCAAAGCAATTTGTAAACTTAGGTGCCTCCCAACTGGAGGGAGAATGAAGGTTTCTATGTCGAAATTGAACAAAGCAAAGGTCAGTTGGAGGACAAGGAGCAAGCTGTTTTAAAGGACTCAATTGTGTCCTTACACCATTTACAGCTGCACAATGAGGTAATTAGCTTATAATCAGCTAACCTAGTCAGTGTTAGTTGTGTCAGGCTTTTTGAAATTAGATGTTTGTTTTACTCCCCTCAGCTGCCTTCTGTAACTTGTGACTGTGTTGATGTACCCCTCTGGATGAACTCAGAGAGCGACTGTAACTATCGCATTATATGTTGTTCCTGAGCTTTAGCATGTTTTGTGGTTGTTCATTCTTTCAGAGCGTCTAAAAAAGGAGGAGAAAACCCGCCAGGAGCTAGAAAAGGCTAAACGCAAACTGGACGTTGAGACGACCGATCTGCAAGACCAGATTGCTGAGCTTCAGGCTCAGGTGGAGGAGCTGAAGATCCAGCTGATCAAAAAAGAGGAGGAGCTGCAGAGCGCTCTGGCCAGGTCAGTCCCTGACATACGCACCTGTTCCAGTGCACACAGTGACCACACAACTCTGGCCTCTGCTGAAGGCAAGACATTGACAGATGAAATAAAAACGCAGTAGGTTTTTTCCTGTGGCTGCACCTCTGAAATCTCTGAGCAATAAATCACTTTATGATCTGTGTACAGCATTGAACTGAGATTTTTAATGAAAATCGCAGACATGATTTTAAAGGTTTCTAAAAGAGGAGATAAATATTTTAAATTGTCTTTACTGTGAATCGCTGGTTAACTTCCTTCTTTTGTCAGCTTGCATTCTTGAACAGCCGGAGCCGTAATCTTTTCACTGCTACTGTTGCTCATTTGAGGAGATAAACAGCTTTCCACACGTCCTCTGTAGTGCTACACATCCCATTTCCATGACAACAGCACTCCAGTGTGTTACAGAGGAGTGGATACCTGAAATAGACATTAGAACAGCTCTGAACTCAGGCGGCCCCAGCTCAGCTGCTGCGGCCTGCGTTTCAGTCTTTTTCAGTCTCTCTCTGCTTCAATCGGATCTGTTTTCCCTCAACAACACTGACTGAGGCCTTTTATCTCACGGGCAGCCATGTCTGATTACAAGCAAATTGATGTTGATTGATGCTCTCAGGCCTATGTGCCCCCCCCCCCCTTATCACCAAATCACTGCTGGAGTGAAAAAAAGCTTTTATTTCACATCTGAGCAGAAACCTCCACCAAGCATATTGCTTTATTTTTTTGCTTTTATTATCCTTATTTAGAAAATCCTTCCATTGATTCTGCACTCAATGGATGGCACCAACATTTGGTTGTATATTTAATTTATTTTTCCCCAGTTGCACATCAGCAAACTGCCTTCATGAGTGAGATAAACAGCTGTGGGGTCTGTTCCTTTGAAGGTCACTGCTGACGATGTTAACGTGGCTCTCAGTGGTTTTCCTTTCCCTCAGATTAGGTATCTTAATGGTAAAAAGCCTACCTCATAAATTCCACACACAGCAATCATTAATGCAGTCACAGCCACAGATAATTAAGCTTTCATTAGAGTTGATGTGCCTCCTTTTGATTTCCGCAGCCACTCAGAACAATCATATCATCTTTGTTTGGAAAGTGGGGCGTTATACACTGCCTGGCCAAAAAAAAAAGTCGCCACCAAAAAAAAAAGGTCATACACTCTAATACTTTGTTGGACTGCCTTTAGCTTTGATTACGGCACGCATTCGCTGTGGCATTGTTTCGATAAGCTTCTGCAATGTCAAAAGATTTATTT
>JASSRZ010000074.1:12653925-12673031 GCA_032164315.1 Malacoctenus gilli | reverse complement strand
TCACGATCATTCAGGATTTTTTTCTGGCCACATTTCTTCCTTGAAGATGATGGGTCCCCACTATCCTTCCAGTTTTTCATAATGCGTTGGACAGTTCTTAACCCAATTTTACTAGTTTCTGCAATCTCTTTAGATGTTTTCTCTGCTTGATGCATGCCAGTGATTTGACCCTTCTCAAACAGACTAGCATCTTTTCCACGACCACGGCATGTGTCTTTCGACATGGTTGTTTAGGAAATGAGAAGCAAGTCATTGCACCAGTTGGTTTTAAATAACTTGTTGCCAGCTGAAAGATAATTGCTCATGCAGTAATTATCCAATAGGAGGCTCATACCTTTTTGTTGAGTGAAATCCAGGTGGTGACTTTTTTTTTGGCCAGGCAGTGTATTTTATGTGAGAGTCATAAGTGTCTTTAATCAAAGCGTTGTGTTAATTACAGGGGTGAATCACTGTGACGTTGGCTATGTTTAATCAGTGGACTTCCACAGAAGTGAGAAATGTTTCAGTGGTGTCAGAGGCAGACAGCAGGAGGTTCAGTCGCCTGAACGAACAGCTGTAAACAAATCAGCGGCTTCATTACAGTTCATAACGGTTAAAAAAAAAAACCCCACAAACTCTGACATAGGCTTCAGCAGTGAACAGTTGCCACACTGCCCCCCCGTGTGCACTGATTGAGCTAGTTCAGCCATAAATGTTTCCATGAAACATTCCAACCTGTATCTTTACTATCAAGATACATGTTTTTGCTGTTTTTAAGCTGTAATAATTCAAGACCAAAATATTTTCAGATTCTGTTTGATTTTTTAGCAAAAGCCAAAAGAATAAGTAGAGATATCCTGTCACCAAAACAAGTGTTAACCTCTCATTTTTTTTAAATGGTGAAATTTGTTGTAGATCAATTCATTCAAAGTTTTTTTTGCTGTTTGTCTTCTTAAATATCTTCTTCAGACAAAGTTCCATCAGTCTCATCTGTCTCACGTCTTCATTTCTCCTCCAGGAGTGACGAGGAGACTGTCCTGAAGAACAACGCCCTGAAGCAGGTTCGGGAGCTGCAGGCTCAGCTGGCTGAGCTCCAGGAGGACCTGGAGTCTGAGAAAATATGTCGCAGCAAAGCTGAAAAACTGAAGAGGGACTTGAGCGAGGAGCTCGAAGCTTTGAAGACCGAGCTAGAGGACACGCTGGACACCACAGCTGCCCAGCAGGAGCTCAGGTGCTACTTTGTAGAATATTTTTGGTCCTAAAGGGGTGAAACTGAAGACATGAGAGTCTCTGAGTAATCTGTGATATCATAAAGGTCTTTTAAAGCTTTTAGCTTGACTTGAGCTTGTCTGGACTGAGAAATTTGTGCTCCTCTCCTTTTAGACCTTAGTCAAATTCTTCATAATGTAGTTCGTCGTTATATTTGTTTCTGAACTCCAGAACTAAGCGAGAGCAGGAGGTGGCAGAGCTGAAGAAGGCCATAGACGAAGAGACCAAAAACCATGAGGCTCAGATCCAGGACATGAGACAGAGACATGGCACAGCACTGGAAGAGCTGTCTGAACAGTTGGAGCAGGCCAAGCGGGTGAGCTGCACCTACGAGTCCTCCTTAACAAACTCGTACCACATTTGTATGCTCGTGCAAGAAAGACAGTGGTAACTGCTATTTTAGTGCTTCACTTAACTTCCATTCTTCATGCAGTTTAAAGCCAACCTGGAAAAGAGCAAGCAGTGTCTGGAGAGTGACAATAAAGAGATGGCATGTGAGGTGAAGAGTCTGCAGCAAGCCAAGACAGAGTCGGAGCACAAAAGGAAGAAACTGGAGGCCCAGCTGCAGGAGTTTGTTGCCAGGGCCACCGAGGTGGAGAGAGCGAAGGGCGACCTGGCTGAACGGTCACACAGGCTGCAGGTAGATAGTTATGAGGAGGAAGAATCACTCCAAAAAGAATCAGATTTTCAGCACCAACACCAGCTGGAAAACTTTCACATACTTTAGTTTTATTCTCAGGATGTTTTAATGAAAGTCTATTGATTCTATTATGATCATGACTTGTTTTTGTTCAGTCGGAGCTGGACAATGTGTGTGCTTTGCTGGAGGAGGCAGAGAAGAAGAGCGTCAAACTGGCAAAAGAAGTTGACAACCTAAACGGCAAACTTCAAGATTCTGAGGTAAAAAAGAGCAACTTCCTCATTTCTTCTCTCAAAACAAGTCGAGATCTTACAGCATCACTCATTTTAGGCATACATGTGTATATTTTATTGCTATGCCAATGAAAAATGATTAATAGATTATTTTTGTCTATTATTCCACACATATCCCAACACGGAGATGCCATGTGATTCCAAGCTGACACATTTCCTTCTTTTTATTGTCTGTTTGGCAAATGTCAGTTAAATAATTACTTCTGAAACTTTGTGTGGTGGAAAGTATAACAGATGTAGCACTTGTGTTTCTCGTATCGCCTGTCTCTGATCCATATATGTGCGATATCGTGTGTGTAGGAGCTCCGGCAGGAAGAGACACGTCAGAAGTTAAACCTCAGCGGCCAAATCCGCCAGCTGGAGGTGGAAAAGAACAACTTGTTGGAGCAGCAGGAGGAAGATGAAGAGGCCCGACGCAGCCTGGAGAAACAGCTGCAGACTGTGCAGGCCCAGGTACACTTACAGCCAGGACTCCTTCACATCAACAGACATACAGATCTGCAGCTGTGTCACAAACCTACACAAGAAGCTGGCACAACCTTTACGAATGTACGACATGTTTTTATGTCATAACTGAATGAGATCTATTTTATCACGCAGCTGTTTGAGTCCAAGAAAAAGCTGGAGGATGATGTGGGAGCAATGGATGGACTGGAGGAGGCAAAGAGGAAACTGCTGAAAGATGTGGAGCTGACTAGCCAGCGTCTGGAGGAGAAGACCATGGCCATGGACAAGATGGAGAAGACCAAGAACCGACTGCAGCAGGAGCTGGACGACCAGATGGTGGACCTGGACCACCAAAGACAGATAGTCTCCAACCTGGAGAAGAAGCAGAAGAAGTTTGACCAGGTACAGTGTGTTGCACACCAGAGGCTGAAACATGTACACTCGGCTATGTGACTGTGTTGAAAGCTTCTGGTCTGCTGTTTTAGTTGCTGGCCGAGGAGAAGACCATCTCTGCCCGTTATGCTGAGGAGCGGGATCGCGCTGAGGCCGAGGCCAGAGAGAAGGAGACCAAAGCTCTGTCTATGGCCAGAGAGCTGGAGGAGGCGCTGGAGGCCAAAGAGGAGCTGGAGAGATTCAACAAGCAGCTCCGTGCTGAGATGGAGGACCTGATGAGCTCCAAGGATGATGTGGGGAAGAATGTGAGTGACCTTTGGACTCACACCAACAGCGAAAAACGTCATGTCATGACAGCCAATCAGATTTTAGAATTCAGTGACAGAGTACTTATTGTTTGGTTCTTCTTTGCTGCATCCTGCGGCTTCATGCAGGTCCATGAACTGGAAAAGTCCAAGCGCACGCTGGAGCAGCAAGTGGACGAGATGCGGGTTCAGTTGGAGGAGCTGGAGGACGAGCTGCAGGCCACCGAAGATGCCAAATTGCGTCTGGAGGTCAACATGCAGGCCATGAAGGCTCAGTTTGACCGAGACCTGCAGGCCAGAGACGAGCAGGGAGAGGAGAAGAAGAGGATGCTGGTCAAACAGGTGCAATAACTTTATATGGTGTACATATACACAACATATACGTGCAAAAAAAACTAGTATTTTTAATGCATCGATTTTCTGAAATTGAATTGTAGTTCATGTTTTCCTGCTTCTGCAGGTGCGTGAGATGGAGGCAGAACTGGAGGACGAGCGTAAGCAGAGGACTGTGGCCATCGCTGCCAAAAAGAAGCTGGAGATGGACCTAAACGAGGTGGAGGGTCAGATCGAAGCCGCCAACAAAGGCAGAGACGAGGCCATCAAACAGCTCAAGAAGATCCAGGTACTCAATCAATGAAACAGCTTTTCCCCATCACCATTTCTGAGAATCACACTTGCTCTTGTACGACCATCATCTTTTTCCTTTTCCATGGTAACTTCTCAGCTTTGCTCGTGTGATGTTCTACCTGCAGGCTCAGATGAAGGACTATCAGAGGGAGCTGGAGGAGGCCAGAGCCTCCAGGGAGGAGATCTTCACTCAGTCCAAGGAGAACGAGAAAAAACTGAAGAGCCTCGAAGCTGAAATCCTGCAACTTCAGGAGGTTCGAGTTTGACTTCCGCTTTGTTTTTGTTGAATTGTGTTTCGATTGTAAAAACTGAGCCACTGTGTGTGTGTCTGTAGGACTTTGGAGCGTCAGAAAGAGCTCGTCGACATGCAGAGCAAGAGCGAGACGAACTGGCTGATGAGATCTCCGACAGCGCCTCTGGAAAGTCAGTGCCTTGTAGTTGTACTTTGTTCAGTCCAACACTCGATTGTCTTTTATCACCGCGAGCACAGATTGGAAATAAATAGAGGGGTTATTCTATGTCCTTTTATTGGAAAAATTTTAACGGAGGCTTTATTTGGCAGGTCGTCCCTGCTGGAGGAAAAGAGGAGGCTGGAGGCTCGTATTGCCCAGCTGGAGGAGGAGCTGGAGGAGGAGCAGGGCAACATGGAGCTGCTCAACGACCGTTTTAGAAAAACTAACGTTCAGGTGGACGCAGAGCACTGAACATGAAATCACACCCACCATCATATATCGTTGACCTAAATACCAAGAAACCAAGTCTTCACAAATACAGAGGATGAAATCTATTGATTCTTGCGGGTGAAAAATACTTTTTCCATTCCCTCGAATTTCTCAGGTTGACACTCTGAACACCGAATTGGCCGGCGAACGCAGCGCTGCTCAGAAGAGTGAGAATGCTCGACAGCAAATGGAGCGACAGAACAAGGTCAGTTGCATTGGACACAATTTGTTGATACAGTTTATTATACATGTGCTTTTGTGTTCTTTTTCTTGAATGTAAGTTTATTGTCAGTGAATTCAATGGCGTGTGTGCGTGTGCGTGTGTGTGTGTGTGTGTGTGTGTCTTTCTTGAACATTATCATTGTTAATAACAGACAGATGTTCAGTGCCCCTCCTGTGGATGACAAGCAGTGATGACATTGTGTGAAAAGTAAACATTTGATCATGTTTAACATCTTCATGTCATGATCGCAGGAGTTGAAAGCAAAGCTGGCCGAATTGGAAGGAGCTGTGAAGTCCAAGTTCAAGGCATCCATCACCGCCCTGGAGGCCAAAATCCTGCAGCTGGAGGAGCAGATGGAGCAGGAGGCCAAGTAGGAGGCCGAAAAAGTTGCATGCACCTCAGCAGGAAACGTCAGTGTAGTTACAACTCTCTGTGTCCATTTGTTCTGTGACGCCTTCAGGGAACGGGCAGCAGCCAACAAAATTGTCCGACGCACCGAGAAGAAACTGAAAGAGGTGATGATGCAGGTGGAGGATGAGCGTCGCCATGCCGACCAGTACAAGGAGCAGGTCTGAGTACTCTCAAAACAGGAATGACTCAAATTGACCCCCACCACCACCCCCACCGCGACCTCTCACGTCTGCGCCTTTGTTTCTTGTCCTGTCAGATGGAGAAGGCCAACTCGCGCATGAAGCAGCTGAAACGTCAGCTGGAGGAGGCTGAGGAGGAGGCCACCCGAGCCAACGCCTCCCGCAGGAAGCTGCAGAGGGAGCTGGACGACGCCACCGAAGCCAGCGAGGGTCTCACCCGGGAGGTCACCTCTCTCAAGAACCGCCTCAGGTAAGGAGAAGTCGAGGTCCAGATTGTATTGGTTCAGCATCAAGAGACCCAGTTAAACCCAGTAAATATTGTTTTATGTACAAATGTCAGCGTCCACACAGAGCAAACTTTGCTTTGAATTGGGAACAGAACTTAGTCTCCAGCTCGATCTTCAGCTGAGCATTAAGTTGTGTTGTGGTTTTGTTGTGAGCAGGCGTGGCGGCCCCGTCAGCAGCTTCTCTTCCAGCCGCTCGGGCCGCCGCAACCTCAACCTGGACGGCGCCTCCGTCGACATGTCGGACGACGACGCAGACAGCCGCGCCAGTGACTTCAACGAGACTCAAGCCTCCAACATGGAGTAACCAATGCAACGCTCTCACTCCTCACTTTTTCCTCCCCCCTTCGCCTCCAACCTCCCCCACCTGTGACCCTTTTTTCCTCCAAAGATCCTCCACGCCACCACGATGCATTTTTTTTTGTTTGTTTTCTCATTTCAAACCACTGACTGGTCAAACGATGGTTGCGATGAGCTATTTTTGGTCGAGCCGGGCGGAGCGCACCTGGCAGCACACCTCTGCCCTTTTTGTATCCACTGCAGGGAAAATCCACCGCCCTCTGGACCAGGAGCGTCACGGGGCAAACGGATACTTCTGCCTTACTCTGTTCACCTCTGGCAAGCTGCTCGTCCGCTGGCCGCGTATCATCTCAGCCCCCCTCCCTCCACCCTTCCCATTATTTACCAAGTTATGTGCTCAGCTTATCGAGAAAGTATGCATAGCAACAAGTGCTTTTTATACATATGAAACTGTGCGTGTGATGCAGGAGGAGGTTGTGAGGAGTGCACATCATCCAAGTCATGTGACCGCGCTTCATAATGGAAACGCAGGAATACAAGGAAGCATCTCTCTCTCTCTGGTGTGGTCGTAAGTGATCTGCTCACTTGTGTAAAAGCCATGTCGCCCACACATGCCCCCACCGCCCCTCCACTGAAGTTCAGTCAGCCCGACGGTTTGAGACCCCTTCTGTGGCACCCTAAACCCCCTCCGACGATGTTTCTGCAAGAGAAAAAAAAACACAGACTCTGAATCGATGATGTATTACTGTGAAAAGTATTTTATTGTTTCTGTTGCTTCATCTCAAAGTCGGACGGACGAACGCGTTGCTGGGTTTCAACTGGGAGTCGACGGCTCAGACGCTGAGCTGCCACAATGCACCGAACTGCACCGACTGGTTCTAAACTGGAAGTAAGCAGGGGGAAAAATGTCGAATGAAAAGCTCTTACTGGCAGCACTCACCATCAATGTGACACTTCATGGGTATTAAAATGCACACCTTGAGTAGAAATGGAGACCGATTAGAACTAGTCCTCTCACCTCATTTCAGTGTTTGTGCTTGGCCCCACTTTGTATTATTGTTGTCGTCTGATTCCATCTAGACTGAAGCATCTGTTTTTATTCCTGACCTCTAAGAACTTCAGGAAATGGTTTTCACAACTTGTCTTGGAGGTGTTTCCACATTCTCCCAACACGAAAAGACCATCTGGGTGACGGAATTTAATCCGTTTGTGTTACTTAAATTTACCAGAAATTTTCTGAGCCACTACCAAAAGAAGACATTTAAAAAAACAAAGTACAAATTAATCGCGAAATGTTGTAACCCTGTGAGACTTTTACAGCCTCACCATTAAGTAAACCTTTCTTTAACAGCGACACGTTTCATTATTATTTAATACACATTAATGTGTCTTATTCTCGCCCATATCCTGTGTGAAAGGAGTGATCAGAACAACAAGGGGCGTGGTTTATCAGGAGCTTCCAACTCCATCAGCAGATTGGTCCGACTGGGCTACAAAACACAAGCAATAGTTGGTGTGGTGTAGAATAATTTCCCCAAAACACTAAATATATTCATCTTTTCTTCCTCTAGGATGCTTACGACGCATTATGGGTAATGTAGGCAAGCAGTCTCTTTAATTGACGACCATGTGGAAACAAGAACAACCTCCCATCTTTTGATCATCCTGTAGCAGAAATTTAAAAAGTGGGTCTTTTTTTCTTCCAGATAGTTTCAATTCTTTTCTCTGATTCTGTGAACGACCTTCAGTGTTAACTCTGATTTTTGGACGGAGCTAAAACTCGAATGTAATTTGTGCCATTAATCTGCGACACTTCAGACCACCAACAGACCTGATAGCACTTAGTAATTGTAGGTGTCTGAACGTGACGAGCGCTTCTTGTTACTTCACTTGTTCGTAGTTCTTTTCTTTTACTCCTCAGAAACACTCGAACCGACATGCCAGCGATGCACACCCTTCCTCCGTCTCTGCCCGGGGTTTAGTTTGTCAAAGCTTCCGTTCTGAATGATTGTGGTGGTGGACAGCAGACTGTCGCCCCTCTCCTCGGAAGTTCCCCCTTACCAGTATGTTTCTTTAAAAGTGCCTTAGACACTAAATAAGAACATAAGCGGGTGAGGATTTCACCACAAATCCGGGGAAGAAAAAAAAAACACAAACTGGAGATAATCTGTACACTAAGTTACTCAGCGCTTACTGTCTTCATTTTCTTCTTTCTTCTGTTCTTTGCTTTGTATCATATCCACTGTGTACCTCTGTGTTCAGAATAACCTCCTCAATAGAGCGACTGGCTCCAGACCAGTATGATGATTAGCCGCTGTGAGCAGCTGCTTCCCCCCTCCCGCTCCGTGCCGACGTGATTTTCTCCCAGACTCACTCGGGTGAAAGCTAAGCGCTGACGTGATGCTGCATAGGATTTCGTTTGGTTGGAAGCTTTAACATCCACTCCTAGTTAATTCATTTTTATTCTCATCCGGCTGGCTGTTGACAACCAGGCGTTCGACTGCAAATACTCCCAAACGTATTACTTCTTGTATACCTGTATTTCTAGACAGTGAATTGTTTTTTCTGTTTGTTTGTTTTTGTAAAAGGAAAATAAAGCATATTCATTGTAACTGTGATGCCGTTTTTTGTTTTGTCTTTTAAGCTACATGTTTTTATTCCTCGGGTAATAACTTACTTTATTTGATGGTAATAATTTTTTTTCCGGTTGATTCTGAGCAGCTTTTTTCTTCACTTCACCTGCAAACATTCTGGATCACAAGTGTTTTAATAGTGGCAGCATTTCACTAAAATAGATTATTTACAGTCTCAGTTTGATTTGATTTGTTCAGAAATGGTGGTGCCCTTGTTGGTTTGGGATGTAGTTTGTGTGGGTGTGGTTAAAAAACATCTTGTTGGTCAAATTGGCAGCCAATAAATACTTTACATCTCAATTTATCGAGAAAAATTCGAATACCTATTTAATCAGGATTTTGATTTTTCAAATTTTCAAATTTCAATTTCAGGGCCAAAAGTTTAACATTTGTTTGAACTTCAGGGGGGGGGAGGAAGCTAAACATTGTGTTTTCAGACTGATTTCAAGAATGACTCATATTTGATTTGATATCAAAGAAATCTGAGTCTCTGTGAAAACCACCTGTTTTAATTCTGATAATAGACACACAAAAATAGTCTACAAAAGACCAAATTAAGTAACCAGATAACCACAAAGTCATTTTTTATCCTTCCCATCCCCAAACAAAGCACAATTTATTAGATGTCACCCACTGCTCCAGTCACATGACTTCACACGGACACTCGGGGGGGTCGTACATCGTGTAGGAGGGTAAATAATAACAAAGGTTAATCTCACAGACATTCTGACCGGCGGCACCCCGTCGAGAGGAGCTACGGAACAATCTTTGGCGTCGTTCTCGGTGCGGCCGGTCACGCAGACGCGCGCGGAGGAAGAAGAGGCGGGAAACAGTCGGCGGAGGAAGCTGGAGAGACTGAGGAAGAACGGTCGGTTTTAACGGAGGTATTCAGCGGAGGGAAGGAAGAGGGTTTGTGCCAGCGTTCAAACACAACCAAGTTCGCTTCAGTCGTGACGCTTCATGGCGCTCATTTTCACGTCGGACAGAAAATTCGGAGCGTCCTACGGTACAGTTACGGATATAATGGCGGAAGCCACGGCCTGTTTGTTGGGAGCAAGTATGAAGAAAACAAAACCAAAAAAAACAGCAGCCACATCTTTAAAACTCACTTTATCTTCATTTCCATCTCTGAAACAGAACTATATTTCTTTATGAAATAGTTTAGATAAAATATGGCTGCACGCAGAACTATACAGAACTTTCACATTAAATTCTTGTGTTTTTAACAATCTGCTAAACTTCAGCCACAGGATCAACAACTGTAATGTTGATCTTTTTACATTTTAATGTCTCATATACAATTAGCTGAATATATTCATTTTAAGTTTGGTCAGACATATTCAATCAATTTTATAAGCAAAGCGCTTCAAAAAAGCTTCAATTTAAACCACATCAATCAAATTATGAGTTTTCCATCAGTATCAATTTTTAAAGTGATTAAGGGAGGATGTCACGTCATGATTATAAAATTGTTTTGTGATAAAAGCGTGTTATTTAAATATATGTTCAAGGTTGTCATTGCGAACATTTAGTCTGAACAAAATGTAATTAATTAACGATTTGACCTTTGTCTTCGGTTGTTTATTGGCAAAACTTAACCCCAAACTGAATATCCTAAACCACTCAGTTTACAGGTGTAGCAATCCTTTCGTAAATATACCATTTCTGGATTTCTAGAGCATTTTCCATTGACATTGTACAATAAGTACAATTTCTTAACCTGCAAATTTCAAAACTTCCATCTGTGTAATTTCAAAAATGGAGCTGAAATGTTAACAGTAAAGTTGAAATTTTTCAACTTCATTTTGTCCATTAACGCCTCCAACATTTACTTTGAAATAAACAAACACTAACAAAGGGCTTTGGCCTTTTTCTGATTCACTTTGAGTCATTGACAAAAACAGCAAGAGATCCATAATACTGTGGAGAATATATGCTGTTTATAGGGTGTGGAGAGCATGATTATCCATGCTGGAACAGCACGTCAAAGCCGGCATGTTCGCTAATCTTATGGATGCTGAACAGCTTTAGAAGAGTGAAATGGAGACACTTTCTGCTGCACGCCTGTTAAAAAGCAGTTTAAAATATTACTTCCAATTCCAGCCGCTCGGCAACTGAAACCCGCTTGGATTTGCATCCGAACAGGTTAGGAAAAGAAAAATGAAGAGTCTCGAAGTGACAATAAAATAATCTACAAACATTCAACTCAAGAGATGTGTTGACAAGTTGAGAAGAGGTTGAAAGCCAAGCGACAACTTGCACTTTTGCATTGAGCGTTTACAGTCCTGCATAGATCTTTTTCATACTTTTCAATACAAACTAAGGCGTTTCTGTTATATTAAGTTGGTTTGAGTCAGTAAGCAGATAAAGAAAAAATAATTTAAAAAACTTAACTTAAAAAAAAGAAAGAAAGAAAGAAAAACAATTCAAGTAGGCTACAATCTTGTTGTTTCTCCCCCTCTCTCACAAGACGCTCCTCCACCCAGAGGAGGAGCCACAGAACTTTATCGATTCAAGTCTTTTTTTTTTTTGTTTCCAGAAAAGGTCCAGTGTGATTAAACAGCACCAAAAACACACTGAGCAAGAGAGGGGCGACAAACTTACACTTGCTCGTTATTGTGAAAAGGGGGATAAACATTTGTATCCACTCACACAGAATCATCTGGAAAGAAATTAACAGTATATAGTGTTTTTGTTATGTACATACATACATACAAACATACACACACATTAAATCACCTTTCGCTCTCGCACTCGTCCATCATGTTTTTGTCCCTGTGTAAATTACAAATAATTTATTAATGTTAATTTAAGCTACTACTTAACAGTCATTTGTGGGAGCAGAGGTGACCAACGATTAACTTCTACAGACAACAATTCCCACATCGGAGACAAAAGACAGAAAAACAAATAAAATCATATCTGTGTTTTTCTTTTTTTCTATTTGTACTGCAAGAAGAGTTCTCTTATTTCACAAAAGCTTAAATACAAATTAACTTACGCAGCGTACTTCTACTTTCACCTGTACCACCACCACCTCGCTCACACTCACTCCACAGTGATCAAGGTCTGTCATATGTAAACATGTTGACACAAATAAAAACAAACCAAACGAACAAAAAAAAAGTGTTCTCATCATTCACGCTGTTTTGTTCTCATACCCGGTTCATTAGAAAATACAGTTAAATTCATCATTGCCACTTGTAGCGAGGATAAGCAGACTCTCCTTTAGGTCCATTTTCAGAGAAGCCGTGAAGCTCCACCCCCTTACACTGCGTCCGCCAACGTGACAATTCCTATTGGTGGAGGCGACCAGGAGGCTCAGATGTCACCCCCTCCCCTTCCGGCGTCGCCTCGCACCACTCTTATTGGTCAGTGGGTTTTTCTCTTAATGTCTCCACCCTGGCTTTGGTTCGCATCTGAGTGGAGAGAACAGATGTTTAGCAGCTGGACGACCAACAGTGTCTTCTCCTGTGGGAGGTCTGGCAGCCTGAAGCACCAGCTCACCACAGTAACACCAACATCAGCTCCAGAACCTCTACAGCCCAGATGCTCTCATCAGTTAATCAAGCAGTCAGCTGATAAATATCAAGACATTTATGTCAAAAAGTGGGAGGCGCCCCAAACCTAGCCAAAAGAAAAATATATGCATGTCAATTCCATTATTTTGATAGCAATCATTTTTGAATAGTTCTAATGTCGAGCTGATGCGACAGGTTGCTGTGCTCTTTTTGGTATTTCGAGTTCAGAAACCACTGGATCGTTTGAACCAGGAGACGGAATCACAAAGAGCTTGTAGTTCCCATTCATTAAATACTAGTGAATATTACGAACACAGATGTGGTAAATAAATAGGTTGCGGATGCAGAGTGGCTGCAGGTGGTTGAACGAGCTGCAGATCATCTGCTCAGGGAAAAACCAACGAGCACGAGCCAGGGAAATTATTTTATCTTTCATAATTCATGCAGCTAAATCACACACCGCAGATTCACATGTTAATCAGACAGCTGCTCCAAAATCAAAGAACCATCTGCACCTCGCAGGAAAAAACAGGATCCTGTTTCTATGCTTCATCATAAACATCCAAAACAAAGAAAAAAATGTTCGAAAGGAGTAACATGGCAACAGGAGGTCAAACCAGAGACGTGCCGACCACTGAAGACACTGCAGCAAGCAGAGAATGAGAGGAGAAAACAACATGGTGGTCGAGCAGGCCGACGAGTCGATGTGACACGGACAGGTGGAGGAAAAGAGAGAGACAGAGGAGGAGCAATGGAGGGAGGACGAGGAGGCAGAGTGGAATGCTGATTACCTGAGAAAGCAAGCTGCAAGTGAGGAGGTAGGGCAGCCTGCGACCCTGACTGGAGACTCTTATACAAATCTGAGGAGAGATGGAGGGAGGGGTGGACACATGAGAGGAAGGAAGGCAACAACCACCTCGGTCAGGGACAACCTGAAAAACATGACTCAATAAAGGAGAGGGGGGCATGTCGAAATATTAGAGGAGCAGCAGAGAGGAGGATTAAAGAGTCGAGGCAGCGAGTCACACAAGTAAGAAAGGTGGAGATGACAGAGGCCGCTACAAAAAGACAAAGGAAGCAAAGGAGGGGGAGCAGGTGAGAGGGTGACAGCGGGGGGGGGGGGGGTACTGCTGGTGGACACACACAAACACACAACTTCACACAGGCTTCAAGTTATATTGACTATATAAGTAAGATTATCAATTATTAATTCGAAACAACTTAAATTCCATCTGCAGCTCTAAAGATGAGAGCAAAGATTAGCACATTTATCAATAATGCTACATTCAGCATGGGTGCTAACACGAGCTTAAACACTTGAATTCATATGACACTTCGGTTATTGATCGCTCACCCATTAGGTCGCTCTGTGCTAGCGGGTATCCTGAGTTGGAGCTGGGGGCCGAGCCCATGCCAGCAACCCCTGGTGCTCCAGGAGGGCTGAAATTTAGCAATGAAGGAAACTGGAAGGGCAGCGAGACGGGCACCAGGCCTCCCAACATCGGGAAGCCCAGGGGCAGAGTCGAGGGGTTCCCCAGGAGGGCGGACCCTGTGGTTGATACCTGTATAGAAGAAAAGTTTTACTCAATATCCCTTCAAAATGGAACTGTAAAGCATCATCATTACAAGTCTGTAAAATGACCTGTGAGAGGTGTGATGTTGTCGAGGACGTGGTCAAAGTTCCTGAAGCCGCCCAACCGTTTCCTGCCTTTGAGCCCTGGTTTGCTCCTCCCACCACCCGCTGTCTCTGCCCGTGATTGGCTGAGACTGAAGGTGCTGAGGATGGGAGGGTTTTGTCTGGGTGACTGCAGACCACTGACACGCCTCCCTTGTTGTTGTTGTTGTTGATGCTACTGTTGCTCGTGGTTGACTGAGGTTTCTGTGTGCTGGCAAAGCTGTAGCTGCTCGCCGTTTGCTTCACCTGCCCGCCGCCCGACACACTGAAGGAGGGTCGAAATGTTTTGGTGGTTTTGGGGGTGTACTGATGCTGTTGGCTGGGTATCATCTGGTGGGGGAGTGGGTGTGAAGGTGAGGATGACGGGGAGGGGGAGGAAGAAGGCGGAGGGGTGGGCGCAGGGGGCCGAGGGGTGAGTTTGATGATGGGAGATGAGTTGCTGCTGTGGGAGGACTTGGTGAGGGTGGCCTGCATGGGAGTGATGAAGTTGGATTGGTGGTGGTGTGTGTGGGCTTTAACTTGGGAGGTGTGCGAGGTGGGAGATGGCGAGGAGGTCGCCGGCGAGGGAGGGCAGAAGGACTGAAGGCCGTGGTGGGAGGTAGAGTTGGAGCGGGGCTGCGTGGAAGGGGAGGAGGAAGGGGTGATGATACTGTTAGCTGTACTGCCATTGGGCTTCCCACTGCACTTAATGAGTCCCATCGTAGTGCCAATCGTTCCCAGAATCCCTGCTGGGCTGGCAAAACCTTTCTGATGTGGGGGGAGCAGAGGAGACGCAGTGGGTGGAGGCCGCTGCTTTGGAGGTGAAGGGGAGGGGTGCGGGTGCATCTTGCCTATCACGGAGCTCGGCCTGTGATTCGGCGACGCCATGGTGACGTGTCTCTGGGTCTGTGTTTGGCCAATGGTGCCAGATCCCTTGATCAGGCCATAGTGACCGTCTGCAGTCCTGGCGGTCAGTGTCAGACCAACTGCTGGCACTCGAGCCATGGAGGAGGTGACCGGAGATGAAGAGGTAGAAGAGGAGGTCGGAAGCGTTGTGGCTGTTGTTGGCAAATTCCCAGAAGACACAGCAGCCAGTGGCGTATTGTCCACTTTGGACAGGGAATGTTGCTGCGTGGTTGACGCCACTGATAGCTGAGAGGCCGAGGGGTAGTGAGGGGTGACAGGGGGAGGGGATGAGGTGGGTATTTGCAGTGGAGGAGGTGACAGGGGGCTGTCGGAGGGGACCAGGCCCTTGGTTGCATTGCTGAGGAAGGCCAGAGCATGAGAGATGGAGTCCAGAGAGGGAGCGGTCAGATCCTCGTCCAGAGAGTCCGACAGACAGATCGGCTCCAAGGGTGAGGAGGAGGAGGGAGGCAGGCGGCTGGAGGTCAGGGCAGATGTGGAGGTGGGCAGCTGTGAGGCAGAGGTCATGCTGAGCGGTGGTTTGTGGATCCAAAGACCCTCCTGAAGAACGAAAGCGAAGCAATGGTCAAACAAACCAGTGATTAGGTGGGTCAAACCACACACATTCCCACACACAAGCTGCTTCGGAGCTCTTCTCAAGGATTTGTGTTTACTCTGCATATGTGTCTGCTAAAGTTAGTGTTTATTGTTACAACTCATTGAGTGATTATTTGTTTTTGATACAAACAGAAATCAATGCAATACATCTGCCCTTCTGTATATTTTAGAAAAGTTCCCTTTTTCAAGTTGAAAAATTGTGAGTTTCAAATCAAACGAACAAGACACATAAAGCAGCGAGCTGAATTAGTTCATAAGCGATCTCAACGATCCTCACAAACAGCACTCAGTATGAGCCAAGCGGTCTTACCTTGGCTTTGGCCTTGGGTCCAGGGACAATCCTCCTTTTTACTCTGAACAGAAAGAAATCCCAGCAAAAATTCACTGCAGTGCATTCAAACTTGTTTTCAAAAGAAAAAATCTGAAGAGCGTTTTGTGACTGAAGAAAAAAAAAATCAGCTCCGAGACAGTCAATACTCACAGGTTTCCAGTGAGGTGATTGTGAACAGCGAGACTCTCTTTGAATAGGATCCTGGGAACCACAAGAAAATGCACAATGTATTATGAGCCAGCATGAGAGAAGTACAAACACAGTGTTAACGTCTGGAAAAACTGAGTATTAAACATGACAGCTGAAGACCTGCAGCAGAGTCTGATGAAGAGAACAATAGTAAAAAAAAGAAAAACATCAGGGTTGCTCATTGAGATCAACATTACTTAAAAATCTTTAATATGGCTCAATAATCTTTTTTTGTTTACAAAGCCTGAAGGTGCTTTAGACAAAGTGTTCACATCACTTCAGTCTTGTGGATACTGACAGGGTGGAATAACAGACAGAAGCACAAAGACGCACTACACACAGACCAACAGGCAGACTGACCTGGTCTGCATCCAGCCCTTTGGCCACAGTAGTTTAACCTCGTTCTCCAAGAAGGCCTTGAGGTAGTCCTCCACCGACAGAGAGCACTGGTTCTCCATCTCGTAGCAGCTCAGCTTCACTCTCACCAAGCTGCACAGCAGGTTCCTGCACAGACACAGATCAGTCAGGATTATAATCCGAGTGATGCTGCAGACGGAGAACACATGATGACAATGATAGTTACTCTTCAGGTGGTCACACACGCTCATTTGAGAGGAAAATTGTGGAGGGAAAAAACGGCTGTGAGCAAAAAGCTGACAGGAAAAGAGACGGCTTTTCTAATGAATGTATTGACCTAATTAACTTTTGCTATGCCCCCCCCCCCCCGATCCTATAATGCCACAGCATGGCTATTCATTACATCAGCCACAATGCAGGCTTAAAAGTTGCATGGAAGGATACAGCTTTAAAAAAAATAAAATCAAAAAGGTTAACGTTTTCCACTCAACAAATGACTGCTGGCATTTTGCAGGTTTACATTGAATTTCCTCAAGGCTTTAAGAAATGAATGATATTCTGAGCATCTAATAAAAGTGAGCTGGAGCACATCATGTCACAGGTCTGGCATGCAACAATGCTACAGTGTACAAACAAAGCAGCACCAGTTTCAATGTTTCCCTCCCAGGTGGCGGCAAGAAGCTCTGTTTACTCAATCAGACACCAGCAGTGGAAAGTAACAGGGAGGGGTGAGAAGTGTAGACATGATGACAAAAACAAATCAGGACGCAGCAGCAAACATTCCACTCAGCATCATATAGCCAGCAGCTCCAGCAGGATGGTCCTGGGTCATCACCTGAGCTTGTCATCCCAGACAAACTTCTTCCGTGGGCCCATCACTCGTTTCCCGGGCTTCTCCTCATCCTCCTCCTCTGAGCCGTTCTTCTCTCCTTCCTCTGACTGCTGCCTGCAGGACACGCAAACAGCAGATGTGCCATAACTCCAGACAGAGAAAAGAGGGAGCGTTTTAACCTTCATCAAGCTCAGCATGTTGTTTCACCAGATACGTAGCTGCAAGTTGAATGTGAAGTCAGCCAAGTCCGATCCTTTTTTGTTTTATTACAGGAAACTGAGACACATTTAGGTCCATGATAAACTTTCTCCCTTAAACTATTTCAATGCAAGACAACAGTTATGGTCTGTAAAACAAAACAAAACAACAATCACTCTGTTAACCTAAAGAAGCAAACCTGACAGTAACATTCAGAACATTTCTTGAAAAGTAGGAAAAATGCATTTACTTTGCAACCTTGGCCATGCAGTCCATGTTGTACTTTGCGATCTGCTCTGGCATCACGCTGCAAACCGCCAGCTTTAGCTTTAACAGTGGCGTCCGCAGCCGGTCATCCTGAAAGAGAGAGAGACAGGCGGAGATGGACTGAGTGGTGAAGGGAAACAAAAACAGGAGGAGGGAAGAAATTGAAGGCAGAGGGTGGGGAGTGAGAAAACATGGAAGCAAAGCAACGAGGAGACAGAAGAAAGTGCAATGAAATCAAAAAGAAAGAGGGCAGATGCAACAGAGGAGCAGAGTGAGAAGAAAACAAGTGAAAGGAAGACAGGAAAGACTTTGATTTATTTCATCAACAGCTCCACTTTAATGGTGCGTGACGGAAGACATTAGGAAGCCTGTTTTCTGTGGCAGTGCTCTCTGCACTCGTCTGCCCACACTGAGATCTCTGCACATTAACAACAGAGACAGAGGAGATGGCTGGAGATAAAGATCCACTGCAGTTCGAGGGGGTCTGCGTTCGTCTTCTGGCAAAAGAACAACAGGTATGTCTTTTGCATCAAACAAGAGCTTTGCTCATTGAGACCAAATTTAAATGTCTCTGTTCATCACGTTTGACCACTCTGTTTGACCTTCAGGAAGTACAAGTTGCTGTTAACCTTGAAGATTTGAAGTGGAAGGTGAAACAGTAAATGGTTGTGTTTTTAATAAAACAGAACTTAGAATTGACAATTCCACCTTGCAAAACTCAGCAAGTGACAGTTTGAAAAGAGGTTGGATGTAGGCTGCGTTCTTATGATGTGTATCACCAGGTGATGAGCCTGTTAAGTGTCCTCTCATCAGGACACCAGTCAACCTCAAGTCTTTTGTTCCAGGTATGTTTCACACCTAGTAAAATGTGGTTGATTAAAATAAACTCGATTGCATGTTTTCTGTCGCGGCAGGTCATTTATGAAGGCCAAGTGCCGCCATCATTGCAACTCTGGTACATAAACAACCAGGCTGAGTCCTCCTTGGAGACGGGTCTCTGTCGGTGGGTGTTGTTACTGTTCTAATTTATTTATACATGTAAGGAGCTCTTGTTGAGCTCCTAAATAGTGAAAATACCTCAACAATAATCCCACAGCTTCGTAAATACTTTTTGAAGTTAATTGCAAACATCGTTTCTTTGTTGTTGCTCAAGAGAACAGCAACACACATGTGATCTGAGTGACCACCTTGTAGTCATGGCAGCTGCAGCTGTACAGACTTCTTTTAAATTATATCCTGGATCAGTGTGATGTGAGGGCCATTTGGTCCCTCTTTCACTTAAAAGCTCCACTCACCTGGATGTTGAGGCTGAGCTTCTTCAAGCGTTTGAGGAGCGCTTCTTTGTTGCACGGCACAAATGCCTCCATGTGTGAGTAGATATGTGAGCGCACCTCGGGAGACTGCTCCTGGACCTGCAGCTCAATACTGAGGAGCGAGAGGGGGGGTAGAGCAAAAGAGAGAGAGAGAGAGAGAGAGAGAGAGAGAGAGAGAGAGAGAGAGAGAGAGAGAGAGAGAGAGGGAGGGAGAGAGA
>JASSRZ010000074.1:12638800-12653131 GCA_032164315.1 Malacoctenus gilli | reverse complement strand
GAGAGAGAGAGACAGAGAGAGAGAGAGAGAGAGAGAGAGAGAGAGAGAGAGAGAGAGAGAGAGAGAGAGAGAGAGAGTGTTAGAAAACGATAATAAAGACAGAAGTAGCATAAAAGAGAGTGATAGGAGATTGAGGGAGTGCACGTAGGAGAACAAAGGGAAGTGGCAGAGGAATGAGAGCAGGGTGAATGGAAATGAGAAGCATGTCATTACTGCAGACAATGAGAGACAGAGAGAAAACAAAACACTTAAAGACAGCCGAAGAGGTGGCAAGGGAAATCTGGTGAAAATGAGCGAGGGAAGCTGGAGGAGGAGGAGGAGGAGGAGGAGAGGGAGGAGGAAGAGAGGGAGGAGGAGGAAAGGGAGCCGGGATTTGGCTGACGGTGATTTAAAAGCTGTCCTACTCACTCCAGGAGAATGTTATTCATGTCCAGGGTGAAAAATTTCTTTCTGCCCTCCTGATCAAACTGCCGCGAGGCCTGTGGGAGGAGAAAGGTTGAGTCAGCGTTCAGCAAGGCTCCCTACTGTAAAAATACATAAACATATCTGTGATGCTGAGGACAAACCCTTCTGTCCTCTACCTGCCTGACACCAACCTTCACCCGATTCTTCTTCTGAAGCACAAACTTCAAACCATTTCTAATTAGCATGTGGTTTGAGCTGCTGTCATTGTGACTCTGCTGCAGACTGATGAGGAAGGCTTTTCCACTTTCAAGCAGTGCATGGCATTTTTGGATAAAAGAGGCATCAAATTAGAATTCTGCTAATCCTGTTTAAAACACTGCGACCACAGTGACAGAATACACACATGACCACACTGATACTACTACATTTTTTCTTTTTGTTTTATAAAGACCTTTTTTTCCTTTAAGGTGGCAACTGGGACTAAAACAAGTAGGCAAGAATATTTTGTTTTGTGTGAAGGAACATTCAGCATGACAGTGGCCTTTCACCATGGAGAAGCAGAGAAACAAGGAACCACTATAAAATCTTGCGCTTCACAAAACGATAAATGATCAATCGATAGGAAAAGAAAAAAAGTAGCCATCAAAAAAATTGATGTATGAATATTTTACAGTTATTTCCTAATTCGTCTACTTTGTTTAATAAAAAGTATACAAGTAGACAATATATTAACAATTACCTAATATGTTAAAAAATAAAGACATTTTCCTGGGCTATTGCCAGAGGGAAGACGATTTTTCGATATTTGACCTTTGAAAAGCAGAAAAAACAAATCTGTCTTATTTCCATTTGTTTTCCTGCTCCTGCTCCTCACCTCTGCATCCTCATTCTGAATTGCTTCCCTGCCGCTCTTTACGTTTTTACCATCATCTAAAAAAAGATGCACGGCTCAGAGAAATAAAAGCAGTGAGAACACAGGAACTTCTTCAAAAGGTAGTGGTGCCAGCCCTGCTGTTTTAGTTACATAAAGACCCTTAGGGTTCAGCTTTGAGCCGTGATTCTCTGCTGCTTGAGAGAAGACTATTCTCGCTGGACTAAACAGAAACGATAAACATTCCCTGCTACTTCCTGAGCCAAACGCCATTTGTGTTTAACACTGGTGAAAAGGCTTCTCAGGTAATTGCAGCCACCCACTGGCAGAGCACAGCTGACTCACCGCCCGCAGGTCCTCGATGCGTTTAATCAGAGGAGCAGGCAGCCCGTCGGGCAGTGGAGGCGGGGAAAACAGGCCACTGGATGACCCAAGGCCGCGCCCTTGGCCGCCACCACTTCCTCCTCCTGCTTTCTGGGAGGGAACGCCGACTCCCAGAATGCCATTCTCTCTTGCTGTCACCATGGCGTGCTGCTGGTCTGTCTCCAAGACACTGAAGTCCAGGTCACCAAGGAGATCCTGCAGCTCTTTCTCATTGGCTGAGCCAAGCAGTGACATCACAGCAGGGTCCGAGGTGAGGTCTGCCAACGAGATGTCGTTGCCGACGGCGCTGACTTGCGGGTGGGTGGAGTTGGAGGGCAGCAGGTTGTTGGTGGAGTTGTCGGAGGGAGCCTTGTTAGGCGCACCCCCTGCCACGCCCAGGTGGGCCATGCTGGGGCTTCGTTTCCTCATCTCTTCCTTCTCCCGGGTGAAACGGCGGAGCATAGCCGCCAGATACAGCGAGTCCTTCATCAGCTTCTTCCTCTTCTTCTTCTCTGGCCGGTGGAGGTTCAGTGATGTTACTCTGGTCAGGGACAACACAATAATGTTTTGATAACATGCTTTCAGGGGCATAAAAATACAACAGCTTCAACTGCATTGTTATTTGGGTTCATAGAAGAAAAAAATGAGAAACACTGTACTACAATGCAGTGGTGAGCACGAGTGCTATGACTCTCTGACAAACAACAAAATCATTACCTGAAAAAATACATTAATAAATAATACACATTTGAAGCCTTCTGTTTGACAATATGCAGCATTGAATGCAGTAATTTCACACCAGCCTCGCTGTTTCCCCACTTTTGCTGAGCTCGAGGCCAGTGGCCATATAAGGAAATCTATGATGAGCCGATACCAGACAAGCGTGTGCAAACCTGCTCATATTACATTAATACAATAGTCTTGTTTCATATTACCACATGAATGTGATAGTGATCTATGTGGCAGCATTAGAGGCTACACTGTATCCATATGAAGCCTGAGAGCAGAATCATCCCTTTTTGGTTAATTTTCAGCAAATCTACCAGCCGACTTAAGTAACCCAAATAAGACAGTGAGGTAATTTTCACTGGCAAACTGAGACATCACCCTGTGCTGACAAAGGAAACTCAGGAATGTTGAGCAAGTGTTGAACAGTGGGGATTCAGAGGGATTAACCTGCAGCCTGCTCTCAAAGATCTGACACGCACACACCCATATATAACATCATCCGTTTCATAATGGCACAATGGCAATAGCTGCTGCTATTTTTAGAGGCTGTTTTCAGGATGGCAGTGTGTCGGAGTATTCGGCATATCTGAGCACGGATAATGGGAGCGCTTTCTAGAAGGTGGCTGGCTTGTCACTGCGGCGAAGAGCACATCTCAGTCAGCAGCCCCCGCCTCATGATGGATGTATGAGAGGGTCCGCACAAAGGCGGAGGAGTATAATGTCACATGTGGTGGGGGGTGGGAGGGGTGATTAGCAGAGTAAAGCATGGATGAATCACATATTCACAGCAGCCCACAAATCCTCAACTGACCCAAAGGTTAACTATGGAAAAACAAAAGGGGGAAAAATGCCATCATCTGCATTTTCAAGACCTGTGTTTGTAGAAGCTTCACTGAATATCAGAGGATAAAATAGAATTGTTTCATTTTTAGATGCCCGGAAAGTGATGTCCTGCCAGCAGTCATTTTAGTTAAACTCTTGAGGATTTTAGGTCTTTTTAATACAATATAACCACAAAAGCCCTGACAGTTTCAGGATGTCTCACAGCTATCAAAGGAAAATGACGCAACAGCCAGGATTCTCACCCTTGTTTGGGGACTCTGTTCTTTTTGGTGTTCTTCTCCTCCAGATTATTCACCTCCTTTTTCCTTTTCTTAACCACCTGCTCCTTGTCATTGTTCAGCTTCTAGAAACAAGAAAGTACACAAACCTCTGGTTAGATGGACAACCGATCCGTCAAGTTTGTGTGTGCATGCGTCTCTTCCCCTCACAGACTTCTGTGAAGGGAATGAAAGCTGACTCAAACGGATAAAAATTAGGCTTTTGTTGAGACCACAGTCATGCCATATCTATTGAGTGCAACTGCAAACTGTCACAAAAATAACAAGGTTTGCAATGATTTTAACTCTTATTAGACTCATCATTGATCTGTTTATCTTGGTGAGGGATGTACTGTTATTAAGAAACAAAAGGTGCCCCTAACATTCGAGCCTTCTTGTGAATCATTGGGCACACCAACAGAGTCGAATTACATGTGATGATCTACAAACATGACAAATACAAAAAGGATAAATAAATTTGTTTACATGATTTGGATTATTTTTTGGGGGAAAAAGGTCTTGAAAGGATATTCTAGTAAATTCACAACGGTCGTGTCTTTGCCGAATCTGAAAATGTGTCAGAACACTATATAATTTCCTCCTGTTGAGTTATGCATGTGCTGAGGTCATCTCACCTTGTCCCCCTCTCCCTCAGAGTCAGAGGCCGCCCTGAATTGCAGCGTGCCCGTGTTGATGTAAAATCCCCCCAGCTTTGTGGTGAGAGAGGCCGGCACCAGCTCATCATACTGAGAAAAACAACAATGGAAGATAGTGAGAGGTGAAAGATCACAGGACACCGGGACACAAAAGCTCCACTTACACAACAAAATGCTAATGTTTTTAAAACATCTCTGAGTGGCTGATAATGTGTTTTGTCGACGTTTCGTTTGCTCTTCGGCTGGTCAGCGAAAACGAGCGTCTCGTCCTCCGCCAAAATAAATAAATCACAATCCCCACAGGCCACGGACGATAATATTTTCCCATCAGGGCTTATATCAAACAGAAAACAAGACTCAAATAGCTGCTGCCAGTTTGTGAGTGCAGAGAGGACTGCGATCAAAACACCAAAACAAATATCATCTAATAGCACAGAATCCATACAAAGAGCACAATTCTGGCAATTACAGTCAGAGACAATGTGATCCCGCCGAATACTGAGCAACAAACGCAGCCAGACCAACACAGACACATATTCCCGCGTGGACACGAAGAGTGTCGACATCTTCATGAGTCATGAGGACACTTATAGACCTCAGTCTCAGGTTGGTTGTAATAAAGGACAACTGTCTATCTTTAGAAGTGCCTCTGAAGGCACTGTTTGGATGCATCAAGGCTGCGATTACATATTCAACCGAGGCAGGATCATGCCAACATCATATCAAGACAGCAACAGCAGTGGGTCACAAATGGAACAAGGACATTAAAAAAAATGGCTGTTATAAAAGGAAAAAAATGATGAATGGTTAAATTACAGTCCTGAAAAACCAAAGAGCGTGAAAGGAGAAAAAAGCTGCCATGTTGTATATGAAGTGAGGAATACTCACAGCCTCCGAGTTGTCTATGAAAGGGTCCGTCTCATCATAACCAAACCCAATGTCAATCAAATCCTGCATTCTGTCCTTCCTCTTCTTCCCCATGTTTCCCTGAAAGAGTAAAACAACCCAATAACTCTCAGGCAGTCAGCATTAGTTTCCTTAAAAATCATGAAAGTTGCTTCTTCTTAGAAAAAAAAATGGAAATATTGGTTTATGTATTAAAACTAACTGCAGCTCGATAACAGTGGTGCCCAACGTGAGGCCTGGGCACGAAGTTTCACCTATTTTGATATACCAGCGCATAGTTTTGAATGCGGGACAGTGCATTTAATATGAAAGCAATGTTCAGGTGGCCCTGTCTGCTCTTGTCACTTTTAACATAGCATGTGCAGGAAAAATAGGCTTCTGTTGGATTGAATAAAGAAAGAAAACAGGAGGAAGATAATGCTTCAAATGCAAAAACAAAGACTCAATAATTCCTCTTCGAGTCCCACACTGGTTACACATCAAAAACATTAATTCTCTCAAAAGACTTAGATTTGTCCCTTCTTCTACTCATGATGTCAAGTTAGAACGTTTGTGAACATCTGTTGCATGTTTTTGGAAAAACTCTTTGAGAAAGGGTTATGATTTAGGGTCTTTAAATTAAGTTTATGGCATCATAAATTCTCAACAAACTGACGCTAATGTTGCTTTTAATGAATGAAGCAGTCAGAAAAGGCACGCTGCTGAAAGCAGTATTTATGTGGGTTGATGAGCAACAATAAAGATGAGTACAAAAAAAACCCCAAAAAACATATTTGATATTATTTAGAAACAAAATCACTTTTTTCAATGTTTGTTTTCCACGATACTTGTTTACTTTCCAACTGGAGCATGTCCTTCTTGTGTCAGTTTATGTGCTTATCAGAGTGATGAAGCTAAACTAGTTTCAGCCTCAGGACTACAGCTACAACAGAGATTCCACAAAAAAAAAAAAAAAAAAAGTAATAACTCACATATTTATTCTCAAACTTTTTGGCCAGGGCTTCAGCCTGTAGCCGCTCTCGCTCCTCGTCGTTGAAGGGGTAGCAGGGATTGGGAGCGGAAGTCAAACTTGGAAGACTATTCTTTGCCTGGAAGGAGTTTTGGAGATTAAAAACTGTGAGCAGAGGTGATCGGATGTCAGGTGGGAGTTAAACACATGCCTCGATCCTCCTGAAACGCAGCCAGCTTCAGTGTAGTATCCCACAGCTCAGCCTATGCTTAAACCTCAACTGACACATCAGTAACATATCAATACATAACCTCAATAATAGGAGAAAAGATAAATTATTATCTAAACTCTGACTGAGTGATGGAATGAAACAAAATACAGTGTTGACAGGATCTCCCTCAGGACACAAACAGGAAATGTTTCTCCAAAGTTATGTCGATTCTCAAGCTGATGAATATCTCAATGTGGTCATTTCGTAATTCAGTTGTTTGATTTCTCACGTTAGTTTCTCAGTCTTTCATACAAAGTTTTTGTATTTCTGAAGGTTTGTGGTCATGTCGCAGTTTTAATAAGTTTTTAACAGTACTTTCTATTGTCAAGGTGTCTTCGGTCATTTGTCTGTTTTCACCTCTGCCAAGGAGAATTTGTTTCCACTAGCAGGTTTTTTTTTCTGTCTGTTGTTTGTCAAGCAATTCAAACGAAATCTGCTGATTTCGATGAAATCTACAAGAAGCGTGAGTCAGGTATGAGGAACAAGTAATTCAATTTTGGTGGTGATCCTGAACGGAGGAAAAACACATCTTGGCAGAGATTTGTGCCAACTAAAAGCTTCTCGTTTCACTATGTGAGTGGTCTTTTTAACTCTTAATGTGTGTATTTTGTACCTGCTGTTGTCATTTTGTGTCTGCACTAGTTTTCTCTTTTTTAATTGGTATTTTGTTTGACACTCTTATTTTGAACTTCTGTGTTTTCAGATGAATTGTTATTTCTTGTGGTCACTGGCACACATTTGTTGTCATTTTGACAGTCGTTTCACAAACCTGACAGGCCAGATGGTTTAGGTCCATAACAACTCGACCGAGAGAGCGTTGTGATCGCCTTGTGTGATTTCACAATTTAACAGGCTCAATCTTACTGGCAAGGCAAACATTTCACATCTTTTTTGTGATAAAAAATTCTCACAGTCGTAGTTTTCCATAACTGTTATGGTCAAGAAAAAAAACAATGTTTGTTTCTTTGGTGGTGAAATCCTTCAGTAGTATTTATTAACATCTCTTTTAAGGTTACACGTGTCAAATTTCTGTTTGTGCGTTTTTAAGGATTTTTTGCATTTTTTGTCAGCGACTACATTTTTTTAATGTCAGTTTCTGGTCACTTCACATTTTGTTGCTGCTACTTTAAACCTGAATATTGTGCATTTCAAGTCTAATCATGTTTCCTTTAGTCATTACTTAAGATTACTCATTCATTTATACACTTTCAAAGTATATATTGTTTTATTGTTGCTATATACCTTTATATTGACATTTAGAGATTATTTGTAATCAGGTTGTATCCTATTGTTAGTGAGCCCAAGTGATATGGTCACATTAATGTCAGTGGCAAAAATAACCGGACCAAACCAAAACAAAAATAACTGTGTAACCAAGCCACAAAATCAGCTTTCAATGCAGCTGCTATGCTTGAGTATTGAACAATAATAAAATAAATGACAATAAGTAAGTTTAAAAACTTTAATTTTGTCATACCAAATTGAAAACAGCACAACCACGGGGATCCAGATGTGCAGCGAGTGAAAACCAGGCGAGTCCGTGTTTGATCTCACTGCTCTGACATTTGCCTCACTCCCATGCTACATCCTGGTACTTCCATCAGCAATGCTCTCTCATCTATCTATCACCCGCAGCCAGAGGGCCAAACTGCATGTGGCATTTCCAAGTGCTGTAATGGCTGTGTGACTGGGCTGTTGCTGGGCAAGTCTGAGTGCAAAGGACACAGGTAGCCGCACAAGACGAGCTTTATCTCTCCATGTGCTTGTTTAAAAAAAAGGAGGAGGTCCTCTCGCTGAGCAGGCTCGGTCTGTGCGAGCGCAGCTGAAGTTGCAGAGTGGGCTCTCCGCCTGCACGAGCGGCTGATAAACTGCCGCTGTCTTTTGTGTTGACTCGCGCAAACGGGCAGTTTCTATCACGCCAGTTGACGGGGAGAACATGGCACACTTCCCCCTCTCCTTACCAAGCAGTGACAAGTCCACACAAACACTTCTCGGAGCCGTAAATTAACTCCGGCTCCACTCTCAGCCGGCCTGCTCGTGTTCGGGAGTTAAAAAGCGGGGGTCCTACCTGCAGGTTCTGGATGAGTTCTCCGTAATTGAACTCGGCGGAGGAGCGGTCGTCGGGCTCTGACAGGGGCAGGTCGAGCCGCACGGTCGCTTTCCTCTCGCCCGCAGCCTTGTCCCTGTCGCCGGCTTTGCCGAGGCGACCGTTGCTGGCAGCGACACCCCCTGCCCCGGTCGCTGCTTCGACCTCCCCGGCTCTGTCGAAGTTGAAGTCGGCCTCGTCCTCCAGCCGGCGTTTCCTGGACTCCGCCGCCGCTCCAGCTGTGAAGGCCGAGAGGGTGACAAACTGCACTTTTCTCGGTTCGGCCATTTGGATGAGCTGCCTTTGCCTGCCTGCCTGAACCTCGCTCCGGACAGACGGCGAGGAGAAGAGCTACTTCGCGAAACTACTCCAAATTGGTGGATTGAATGGGGCTTCGCGGAGCTCCAACGGCTGCTCGGTGGCTAGACGGACGTTAAAGCCTCCTCCGCAACATACGGATTGAACTCCAGGGGACGCGACGGTCGGGGAAAAGTTGTTTTTTCGGCAGCTACTCGCATCCTCGATTTGCTATGGGACTGAGACATCCACAGGAGCCATCTTGGGTTTCGGGAGTAAATAAAATATCAGAAGAGAGGGGTCGCTGCGCCTGCGCGTACGCACGGAACGGAAGCACCGTGCCACACGGGGGTCACCACGTCCAATCACCGCATGCCCCGACCCTAAACCCGCCTCTGTCACAACAGGCGATAATAACAACACTGTCTCCACTAATGACCTTTATAAAGTGTCTGAGTGAAGGACGGGCGGCGACCCCACACAGTGTGTGTCCGCAGCCCATCATTGTCTGCATGGACAGCTTTCACTTGATGCCTCTCATCCTCGTCTATTCAGGAAAAAAAAAACGCTGAATTGTGCTTTTTTTTGCAGCAGCGCGCACTCAAGCGTCAAATCCCGAACGGAAGAGGGCAACCCAGTTCACTGACTGAGCTCTGAAAGAGCTGATTTAGAGGCAGGCACCAGTAGTTCACCTGTTGATATGAGCTGCAGTTAATGATGTGGACCTATTTACATTTCTCGGAGCAAATTGGCAGAGACTGCGACTGAATGAACCTGCTGGAAAAAAGGAGAGAAACTTTGCTCCAGGCACGGACGTAATGAGACTACAACCCCGGGGCAAAACAAGTTGAAAGCTCCCATGCCCCCCTTGAGGGAGATAAACTGTCTACTTATCCTCTTTGTGGTTATGTATGTTTGAATTAATCATTTTCATCTGCCTATTTGTTTTTAGTAAATGGTGATAGCGCACTTCTTTTTTCTTGTCTGCCACTTATATTTAATCTCTTTAGTTTTATATCTGATTGTTGTTAATTTATTCTGGTATTCTGCTTTCAGTTTGATTATCTCTTTTGCAAGTCACCTTGTAAATTCAGATTTAGAAATAATTTATTAAAAAAACTAGTATTTAGTCTTGAACTTTCTTATGGTATTTGGCATTTAATGGGATGTATTTTCATTCTGGTGACTTAGTATTTTTTTGAAGGGTTAATGTAATTTAAAACATCTTAGTTGTATTTAATATCATCTGTTGAACACTAAAACTAACAAAGTTATTATTTTATTTCACCTGTAAACAGCTCACATGTAATTTAGAAAGTGGATCATTTCATTGATGTTTGTTAGCAATTTTTTCTGAGGTTTTTTTTTTTTAAAAAAAAAAACATTTTTTGGTCATTTAGAACATGTTAAAAAAAAATTTTTTTCATTGATTTTCGTGTTTTGGCAGTTGCTCAATATTATGTTTGGTGAACTTTTTGCGAAGAAAAGTAAGAAACAAAAACCCAGTACATTCACATTTTATTAGAAATATACAACTAGATGCAGGACTGAAATTCAGTACAAACACATTCGAGAAAAGCATTGAAATATTGATCCTTCTTATGGCATAAATATTTTTTCATACAGATAATTCAAGTGATGTGATCAGATGAATAATGACACTTCTGATGTCTGTAAATGTAGCTACTCTTTTTGTAGGCGTGCAGGGAGCACGAGTTCATTGGGCTGGCAGCCGTCACGAGAGGAGGACTCGGTTTTCTTTGGCCCATTTCCTCAGAGCTCGGATGATGTACTCCACCTGGGGGTTCCCTGAATTGCGCAGGAGGGCCAGGACCTCTTTGAGCATCTCCCTTTGGACACAGCCGAGAGTTAGAGAGAAAACAACATTTGGTCAACGATTGGTGAATGCTTGTGTATCTTATTCACCCATCACACTTGCACTATGAGACAAAAAAAATATGCTGTCTAAAACTGTTGTGCATGAAGAAGAGACAAACATACTTGGGCTCCTTGTTTGCCAGAATGAGTTGGAAGACACCAACACAGGCTCCTCTTTTGCCTTCCCAGTAATTCGAGCCAGGGTCCAGCTTCTCCAGCGCATCAAAAGCTTTAGCTGCATAGTAGAACTGACCCATCTGAAAGCAGGAAGAAACAGGCTGTGACCAATAACTCAAGAACTCATTTCATCTTTTCTGGGAGAGTTAAAATTAACTCAATAAATCTGATTGAAATCACTTCCCACATAAAAATTGTGAATCAACTGAGTGATCAATGACCAGTTTGTTTGTAAAAGTCGTTACCTTGTAGCAGTCGTTCGCAATGAGCTGCAGCAGACTGAAGGAGTCTGAGGAAGTGCCCATCTTCAGATAGAGCTCCCAGGCAAGCCGACCCTTCTGGTTCATAATGTCTGACAAGAGTACGATCAGTGTTGAGTAATAAATCAATCTCAGGCAGTTTCAGCTTTTCAAAATTAAGTTCATAGGCCACACCGGGGTGTGGTAGTGAGCATCATTGCCTCTCAATGCAAAGGTCCATGTTAAAGAATCTATGGAGAATCTGCGTGTTCTCTTTGCGCATACATGGGTTTTCTCTGGGAGTTCGGGTTTCCTCACAGAGTCCAAAAAAGAAGTGTGAAGGAGTGAAGTTTGAGCTTGCGCGCCTCTTTGTTCGCCCTGTAATGGCTTCATGACCTGTCTGGGGTGTGACTTTCTTGTTCCCTAGTGTTAGCTGGGATCACCTCCAACACTTAGATGGAAGTGTCGTACAAAAGATGCATGAGTTAAAGTAAAGGCTGTAGGCAAGTTCTCCTGATGTGGATAAAGAGTGGGAGTAAAATACTGAAGAAAGCATAAAAGCCCCCCCTCCCACAGCTGATCTTTAACCAATCCTATCCAGCATTCATGGTAATATACTTTTTCCGATAACATACAAAGAGGTGTAATAACTATTAATGATGGTATACATACAGCATCGTGCCAGCCAGCTGATGTAAACATAATCAGTCTTGATCTTTTCACTCCGAATGTGAAGGAAAAACTGAAAAAAGGAGAATCACAAGTTATCACAAAAGCAATCAATAAATTTGACTCAAGTCAGAAGATGAGCACGGTTGGTTGTTGGAAAGCACCTCTTCTGCTTCTTTGTAGTTGCCGAGCGCTGCTTTGGCCTGAGCATAGTTGAAGTTGAAAGTATCATCATTATAGAAGTAACTCTGAAAGAAGCAAAACCACAAATAGCCTTGAAAAAAAGTCAGTGAGGTTATACAGAGTGAAACTATTCAGAAGAGAACATGATCCATGAGGAGGGTCGAATGTTACACTGTGGACCTGATTATACATGAGTATAATGACAGGCTGGAAAGAATGCACATGAGAAGTCACATTTTTGTGTATGCAGCAAAAAGGGACGGCCATCCTTTAGTTGAGATTGACAGTCACTATTTGACCAATCACATGTCAGACACTTGCGAGTGTAGATAAGAAGCTAATGACTACAAGACTCTGAGCACAGTCTAGCAAACAAAACCTGCTACCATCCTGAAAAAAGGGTTCGTATAATTTTAAACTAATGATTGACCATGTTGACATGTCAGCTGTCTGAAGTCTGTTTGCTTCAAAAGATTGCAACCATCAATGTCAGCACTGTCCTGGTAAAACATTTAACTACTAGCCGAGTTAGCTGAAACAACAAGCGAGAAAACCTGAGCAACTACTGAACACAAAGTAATGTTCAAGAACACAGTCATGTTCAAGAGTGAGGTGATGTATCGAAATTTCGGTTTCACATGATGTGTAGTTGGTTTTTTTTCAATGTTAAAAAGGTTTTTAGTGCGAGAGAGCAAGATGGAACCTGCAATTCTTCAAATAAGACTTAATAATATAATTAGTTAACTGAAATCCTTGATGTCCCTTGTGTTTATGTATGTGGGAATGTTGTCTGTCTCTGTTTTTGTCCAGTGAAGGACTGGTGACCTGTACAGAATGAACCTGTGTTGGTTCATTGATTGCATAGTGACTTGAACGCTGTGTCGACTGTGTGGGGCTCCTGCATTACTTTTGCCAAGTGCACTGACTTTTCTAAGTTTATAACTTGAGGAGGAATTAAAAACATGAATACGAAATAGCTCACTGATGCTTTAAAGTATCATTTATGTTCTGATGTGACCCAGTATGTGGGAGAATCATTACAGTGAGTTTTTTCACATTTATTATATCAGAACAAAAACAGTATCACAGAATGTTGGCTGTAATTAACCATACACTGTGAAACTTCTCCAGAGGAACACTACCTTGACCGAGTTGAGATAAATGAGAACATCTTCAAACTGTCTTAAGAGGAAGAAACAGGAGGCCATGCACTGTCTGCCAGGAATAGTATCTGGAAGGACAAAACACGACACACTCAGACAACATTGCTTTTAAATAACATCACTAGTAAAACCTTCATTTACCCTACCGCATTCACTGGCTGAACCTCCAACAAGCTGAAAGAACTGCTGAGCAATTTTCAAGTGATCCCTCTGAAAGATAGAAAACGAGGTAACACACATTTGTCACACAAAAAAGCATCACTTCTGTTTGCATGTAGCTCTTCAAGTTTACCACGAGTACTCACGGATCCAATTTCTTGTCCCAGTGCAGCATTCACCACTGCTTTCAAAATGTATTCCTGTGGAAAATTATAAATGATCAGAGAGAATCTTTTGATCTTTTGTTTCATCGCGGCTTCAAACTCCATGGAAATTCAATCTAACAAGTAACAGAGGAAAAAAAACATGAAAAGAAATGAAAAAGCCAAAACACTCCATGAGTTTCACTTCCTCTCAGATCCAGGAGACATAAAAGTGCTTTTGAAGATTAAAAAAAACAAAACGTCAGAGGAAAGAAAAACTGAACAAATAAAAAAACATAGCAAAAAGAAAATTGTTAACAGACTATATTTACTCTGGTATCACTGTGGTTTTGGTCTGACTTTTTCCATCCAGCATTAAGAGTCTAACCTATAAACACCTAATTTTTGAAATCACAGCTTGTAAAACTGCACCTGTCACCCTGTTTGTGAGCAGTAATATATCACGGTAAATAATGCTGTCACCTGAGGTGTGGCTGGGACCACATCTTGGATGAGGTTGTAAGCTTCCTGGACATCATCTGGAGGTGCAAAAGTGAGCATGTTATTGTATTTACTGCTTGGTTAAAAAAAAAAAAAGTAAAATAATGTTTTTTCAATTTTCATTTGTGCTATTTTACAGCATTTCTTAATAGAGAATAAATAAAAAGAACACAAGCATTTAAACTGAAAGAGACAAAGAAATGAAGAATAACTGAGAAAAAGGTGATTCATGCTGTGTCTTTTATTTTTAATGTTTATGACATGAGTGTCATTATTATTTTATCAAACTAAACATTTTCCCCAGTTTTGCTTAGTCTGGAGAACTGCAGTGCTGTGGTGACAAACCTTGTCTGAGATAATAAATGACCAGGTTGAGTCTGGCTTCAGGAATCACATCGATCAGAGGAGGCAGAACCTGCAGTGCGCCCTCCCCACCACGAAACACCACCTGCAGCACAAAGGGGCTCACAATGTGGTAGTGTGGCATGTAAGTCACACAGACACATGCGCGCGCGCGCACACACACACACACACACACACACACACACACACACACACAGAGTCAGAGCCTGTGAGGAGCTTACCA
>JASSRZ010000074.1:12593895-12609437 GCA_032164315.1 Malacoctenus gilli | reverse complement strand
GTTTTCACCCCCCCCCCCCCCCCCCCCAGAACACACTGAAACCTGGTGGTGGGCCTCTGCTCATGGCCAGCTGTGTCAGGCTGCCGGCTCCTCCACCGACAGCCAGAGTACACGCGGAGCCGTAACAACCTTCACCTCGGCCACCGCGTTCGTCTCTGAAGAGCCGCTTTAGAGGCGATCACATCTTGGACTCGGTCCAGTTACCTTCAGGCGTGTATCGGGCCAGCGCCGGCTGCGCCAGCTCCGTCTCCGGCCAGCCGACGGCGGCCTCAGTGACACCGACGTAACTTACGATCAATCCCTCGTGGAGCCCGGTCGATAACGCGGATCCTGTTTCAGCTCTCGCCTGTCCGTCGACGGCGGCGATCGCGGGTCGACCGCAGACTTGAGCTGGTCAAAAACGAGCAACACGTCCCCGCCGAGAAAAGAGATCTCCACATATTTATTCCAGCTGCACCTACAGGGTTGTGAAGCGACTGAAGCCGCGACGCGTCACCGCAAGAGCAGCGACTCGACTCGAACCGACACATCAGGAGTGTTCAGACGCTCGTCTCACCTTCCGATCTCAAAGTCAGCATCGCCAAACCAGTCAGTGTTTGTGCACATCAACAACAGGAGCACTGAACAAAGCAAAATTGAGGAAATCTGCCAGTTATTATGCATCAAAACTGGCGTCGTTGCCTATTGTGACAAACGTTCAATCGAAAAGGATCAAATTCGGGAGGTGCCAGCTTATTCCTGCGCACAGATGAAAACAATGATTCATTCGAGTCCGGTGACGGGGAGCTGGTCCTCCTCTGTCTTTGGCTCTTGGAAACAATTTGCATGCATCTCCTCTGCTCCACAGAAAGTCCGGATCACAGACTGTTTTCCATTGGGGTTTTTTTCCTCCACCGATCAAAAACGAACTGTTCCGAGGACAGTTCGGGAGCTTGCCGAAGATGCCGGCATCCTATTCACCACGGATCAGGACGATATCTTATCACGCATGACAACGTTGGGACAGCGATCCAACCTAGCACTTGTTGACTTGGTCCTTTAAGGTCAAAGGTCATTGATTTTGGCACTTTTGTGCCTCTGAGTTGGGAAATTTTGCCACCGCATTTAAACAATTGCGTTGAATTGGTGAACTTTAATGTGTAGTACCTGATGTACGACCAAACCCTCAGATATACTTTCTGTATATTACTTTAATTCAACCATTATATTTACTACATTGTAACAAGGGTTTGCTTTTTTTTATGAGCGTTGCTGTTCAGTGTTTTGGAGCCTTTATTTACATTTGTGTCATGGTTTTATAAAATCATGAATTTTGCAGCTCGTTTTGTTACTGAAAACAGTTTTCATTGGAAAAATGAAGAAACCAGTTTTATTTTGAAATTCACTGGGCTTTCGATACCTCTTGTGTGTCAACTTCCTGCATATGTTGTTCTCGTCAACTCTTTTCAACAGCTTTTAAAACGGACAAAACACACTTGCTGCCGACGGTCGTGGACCACCGACTGGTGTCGTTCGGTGTTGAATTGCTGCAAACCTGTGTGCAGCCCAAGCTCACGTATTTCCGCTGAACAAACGGCTTTAAAAGTGTTTTCCTTTCTTCAAAAAATACTTTTTTGCTATGAAACATCAATTGTACTCAAGAAAAACCCAGCCACATGCAAGTGTTTGGTAAAAAAAAGGCCCTTGAAGCACCGGTAAAAACGTCACCATTTGTTATGTAAGAGCAGAATTCTTTACATTGTTCTGCTGAGCGCCTTGACAGTCGCAGTTCATTACTTGACGCGTGAAAAGCTCAAGCAGGTCTCCTTCTGGCGCCTCGACCCAAATATGACCTCAAACAAGCCGGTCGTCCTCCGTCACCGGCAGGAATGCTTCAGCCCCGACGCACGGCGACATGAAACGGGACGGCGGCTAGAGAACTGTGTGCGTCGAGGGCGCCAGCGGGGCGTGAAGGGGCCAGATCAGTAAGAATCACAGACCTCCTCGGGGCGGGAAAAAAAAAAAACCCGCTCCGCTCGACGAGTCGGCCGGCGCCGCAAACTGATGCCAACATTGTGGACATGCAGAGTTTGTGAGGAAAATGTGATGATCAGGTCAGAGAAAGGCAGGATCTCTGTTTATGACTCATAATAAACGGCGAATGATGAGAATCATATCTAGGAAGAAAAACAACAGAACCCCCCTCGAGTCTAGTGGAACTCTGGATTCATGGAGATTTTCCTGTGAACGCCCTGCAGACTGCAATTCCGAACCCAACCTGTTGTTTTTTTTTAATCCAACATGTCGGGTTCAGTTTATAAATCTCGTGCTTTTCTGGCTGAAGCGTACAGGATCCCAAATTGCATGCAGCGCCTGACATGGCGTGGCGTTGAACTGAACCATCGGTGCAACGACCGACTGCGACCGGTCTGGTCGACTTGCCCTGCGGTGCATCTTTACCCCGCCCCCCCCCCCCCCTTGCCGAACGGCCCGAGTGCTCTTTTCAGTTTATTTTTGTCTCGCAGCGGCGTATTTACATCTTTTTAATTTAATCCACAGGAATTTAATTAAACTCAGCCTTTCGCGGCGTATGTAGCAGCCACTTCCTGGAGCTGCGAGCGCATCAGAGCCTCCTGTGATTTACGAGGTTATAATGAAGCTGCGGAGTAACACTTTAGCAGCTTCCCTGCTAAATAGCTTAACTGCTTAACCACGGAAATGCAACAACGGCAGATTTCAACACCACTCCCAGGTATCGGGAGGGTAAAATCACCCAGATAATTCAACGTCACACTCCCTCGGAACTCTGATCTGATCGGTGCTTATTGTGTTCCGTTATTTCTCGAACAACCATAAATCACTGAATGTAATGAGGCCAAAATTTGTGGTCAAATAAACTGTAAATATTGCATTAGGAGTACGGATAAGCTGGACTGAGCCGCACAGAGCGGCAGAAACAGCAAATCCTTCATCTGTGTGTCGGTTAGGCGGATGTTCAGGTACACAGCGACAATTTGGGAGTTTGCGTTTTGGGTTATCTCACAGTCGGCGACACATATTGAACCAATTTCTCCTCAAAAGTTTTTTTAAATTCACCTGCTCATTATAATTTGAATCAATGAGCTAATGAGAGCCTCTCACAGACAGGAGAAGGTTCTCCGTATTGTTCCCTTTGTGGAGATTAATTCCCTGCATTTAACCCGTCCTTTGCAAAGTTTAACCTCCGTGGCACATAATGAGGAGCGGCAGGCTGCCGCGGTGCGGCGCCCAGGGAGCAGTCAGGGGTTGTTCAGGGGGGGCTCACAGTGGAGGCGACGAAGGTGGGGGGAGGAAAGCAACGGGGCCCCGGTTCCCCTCCGCCGCGATCCATCAACGGCCGAGGGAATCGAACCGGCAGCCCCTATGTACCAAAGTGTGCGTCATCAACCGGTCTGACACCGGTGACATCGAGCTCATTGACTCCGATGCTGCCGGGCAGCCGTTCATCTCTGTGAGCAACATGGAGTTCAGGGTTTCCCACAGGGACGTCGCTGACGAACACACCAGACGGGGGTCCAACGACCGCCCGGAGGACTGAAAGAAAACGCGCCGCGGCCTCCGTGCAGATGAAACAATGCGGAAATAATACTCGGGTTTTTCCTCAAACATGTTCTATGGAGACCGTTCTGAAAAATTGGGGGGGGGGGGGGGTTGTTCCAGATTTCCAGTCCCAAGTGACGCTGAATGTGTATCGCACGCCTCTGTCAGAGCGAGGTGAGATCTACATCTGGCCCTGCAGTTGGTGCAGAGGAGACGCTGGTGAGTCTGTGCGAGCGTTTCTATTGGACGCAGCGTTGGTAAACACCCCCGAGTCCAGGATGAGTCATCACATATCTGACACCGTTTCACACAACAAGCAATGGAGGGAGTTTAATTAAAATCACTCAGAAACCTTTTTGGAATCCAGAGTAGCGCCGCTCAAGAAGTGAATCGACACTGGAAGATGTCTTTTTTTTTTTTTTTTAAATGACGGTATCTTGAAATAGTGACAAAGCAAGTTGGTGGCAACCAAAACAAAGGTTAATGAGGGGGTCCGAATCAGAACCCGGCTACAACGAACCCCCCGCAAAAACAGGGGCGGCCGGCTTCGAGCTGCAGCGGCCACCGGTCGGGCCAACGCGGGCGGGCGGGCGGGCGATGACCAATCAGCCATGCAGAGTGAGTTGGAAACTCCATCGTCTTCACGGGCTCGCACTCGCGCCGCTCACTCAAAAAGATCAATGGTCAGATGGCGAGCCAATCTGTCCACGGCCGCCTCCCCGAGTCCGAGTCGGAGCCGTGCGACTTTACGAGCTCAGACTTTGTGGCGATAACAGTTCAGTCTTTCGGAGGAATGTCTCAATTCGTGGCGGCGCAACTGCACGTCGTTGACTTTTTTTTCCCCCCATGGACTTGGACTGCAATATAAGCGAGATACACTGGCTATATATAGTGGCTACTTTTCAATGATTTCACTTCCTTGGACGCTTCAGGAACCATCACGCAACAGCACACAAGCTCTGCCTCTTCTGACCAGTTAAAACTTGCACAGTTCCCGTATTGACAGTAATGACGCCAACACCCACCACTAGTTTAGTTTCTGCATTTATTGAGTCCTGGAGATCATGTCATTGCAACACTTTTGAATTTGCGTCAAGATTTATTGCTGTTTGGACTTGTGGCAGGTTTTTTTTTTTTTGGTTTTTTTTCCTGAAGCCACCCAATGATGCTCACTGAAGAGAGAACTGGCCCTAAAGCACCGACCGGGGGCGTCGATCTCCCGTCAGCAGGAAACACGACGAGAACGACTTCCTCTTTCGGCTCCGAGTGAGCTCATGTTGTCAGTCTCGCATAAACAGTGGAAGGAACGCGAGAGGCAGAAAAAGGAGGAAAGAATATCTCTGAATACCTGCTGAACAGGTAGAAAAAACACGCCTACGAATGCACAGAAGACACCTTTGTCACACTAACGCGCACGCACGCGCGCGCGCGCACACACAAATCAGCGTATTCCGCTGAAACCCTCAGTCAGCGCCGCACGTCAGAACAAGTCTGCGCCACATGTCTGGCATTCCTGCGCGCCGCCGTTCACACAGTCCTCCCTGTGAGCCGCTCGCCCGTCTTTCACTTTGCTCTCACATGAGGTCAAACGAAGAAGGGGAACGATCTCCGAAAGAAACCGAAAGGTGGCGAAAAAACCAGACGTGGGAAAAACAAGAGAGGCATCATCGGCGTCGCAAAGGAGCCGAGTTCGCTTGGTCTGGGGGGTTTTTTTTCCCCTCCGTTAACCAGCGACAAGTTGAAATTCGCTGACTAAAACTGGCAGCTCACAAGACGCAATCAGGAGTCATTTCATAGATACAGAACGCACTTTAAGTTCTGATCAAACATTAATAAGAAAAAAGTCCTACTTTGACAATTTCCTTCTTTACGGATTGTTCATTGGCTCTTAAGCTGGACTGAAATAATAAAGAAAAAGGTTTTAAGTGAATAATAGGTTGTTGTTGTTGTTGTTCGTGCTTGGCCCCGAGACAACAGATTACTGTGGAACAAGCGCTGTTTGAGAAGCATTTCAATGTTTCTGTTCGCAAATATTGATCAAACTGTGTATTACACTTTTGGCAAAAGTCGTCAGAGAAGAAAACAAACAGGCTCCCTCCCTGAAACCGTCTGAACGGCAAATATTTGTCATTAGCGAGGCGGATTTGTTGTTTTAGATGGTGTTTTCGTAACTCTTGTGATCTCAGACACTTCAAACACATCATGATAAACCACCTGCCAGAATCACCGTGGGCCGGGAATTTGACATGAGACGCGTTTGAAGCTATAAAGCAAGTTTCTGTGTGAACAACACAGACTTCCTCTCCTTCGATGATTCGTCACCGATTCGATGTGTTTATTCCTTATAGTCACTGGTCAGAATGACTGAAATCAACCTGAAACGTGTTTCTTTGAAGTTGTTTCAGCTTTTCAAAACAGAGAGTGAAGTGGACAGCAGTCCTCGTCACAAACAGCCCCCGCCCCCCTTTGGTCCAGTTTGTTGCGTAAGAGGCCCTCTATATATCGGACTTATCCGTTTTCAGTTAACTGCTTGAAACTCACCTCGAAACTCGATCTGACCACAGCGCTACCCGTGCGAGCGCCCGGCTGGGCGGCGCTCGGAGCGGTACACCGTGTGTACACATGTGTTAACGGCTCAGAGGGTAAAAACTGAAGGCGCGCCGAGAACAACAGAAGGTGGTGAAGGTGCTTTGAGCGCGCGCACGGAACAGGCTGTCCTGAACGCCGAAGCTCTGCGCCGCGGACCAGCCGGCAGAGGAGCTGCTCGCAGAGGTGCACAACTTTGCGCGCAGCGAATCGCTGCTGTGGCAACTTTGGCTGCCTCCTGACTGAACCTCAGAGAGTCGGTCACGTGACCGACGGCGGGCGGGAAAGGCCGGGTTGGGTTGTCTGAGATGGATCGGCGACGAAGAGGAAGTGCTGCTGGGAGCGGCGGCGCTCGCTGCGGCAACGCATGTGACTGAGGGGTGTCACTACGCGGCTGCGGGGGCCCGCTGGTGAAAGCGTTTTCGCGCACAAGTCCGCGTCTAGACACCCACCCACCCACCCACCCATCGCCACGACCACCACTACCACGGCTGGCCGCCCACCCACAGGCACACACATCGCCACCCTCCTACGCACAAAACCCACCATTTTACAGCTCCAATCAGATGTCTGAATCAACGTTGGGGAGGGAGGGAGGAGGAGGAGGAAGGGGGGGTACAAACAGCCTCGAGAAATGCAACTTCCTGGTCTGCCTCCCTCCCACCTCAGCTCAGCTCAGCCACAGGCAGACATCTCAGCTTTCAGCGCTCCGCCGACTCTTCTTCTCTTACATCTCACACTGTCTCTTCGGGCCGAGTGTTCTCACTCTCATTTATCACTGCTGGCAAAGCACCTGCTCGGAGTTCGACACCTGCCTGCCAACACCAACGTGCTGTCAACGAGAGGGAGAGCCAACAGGTCAGCCTAACAGCGTGCCGACCCCCCCCCCCCACCCCCCCACCATCACCACCACCCCCCCACCCCAACGCAAACAAACACACAGCAACGCTCCCCTCAGACAGTGAACATCCGTCCACACTCCCACAGCCATATGCAGCAGAGGGATTTGTGAATGAGCCACTGCTCTTACCTTGGCACTGGAATCCCTGCTTCCCAAAGCCCCTGTGGACAAGAAGACAGGGATGAGGACACGTTTTTTTTTGTTTTGTTTTTTTTTGGGGGGGGGGGGTACTGACTGTGACGCACGCATGGAGACACATCCAATCACACATGGACACACAGATCAACACAGAGCTGCTGCTGCTGCTGCAGCAGCTGCAGCAGGGCCCTGCGTCTCCAGCAGCATTCCTCCACCAGACCTCCAGATCCAGAGATGGGTGTCGAGAGGAGGAGGAGGAGGTGGTGGAGGTGGTGGTGGTGGTGGGTGGGGGGGCGCGGGGGTGTCGATGCGCTGACTAAAATAGATGCCGAGCAGCGGGCACCGCTCTGCGGCTGCCCACAGCGCACCCCCCCCCCCCCTGCTTCTGCCAGGCCCGCCGGTGCTGTCGCATCGTGGAGAGGACCGGTGAAGGGGGGGGGGCATGGCGCACCGCGGTGTTGCTGATGATAGTGACAATGAATGAAACACTGCGGTGTGTCAGTGTGGAGGCAGGCCGAGCGGAGCCGCCGCAGCAGCAAGTGAATCACCTGTGCCCCCCCCCTCTCCCCTCCTCCCCTCTACCCCCTCCTGCTGCTCCCTCAGCTCCTTCCACTCACCAGATGAAGTCCGTGCAGTGGCTGCAGAAGGTGGGCTGCTTGAAGAAGCGCGCGATGAACTTGTGGTTCTTCACCTCGTGAACGTTCTTCTGTCGGAGGGCCCCCTGACGGGCAATGCCGCGCGCGCTCTCCGGTACCTCTCCGTCGCTGTTGGGGTCAGCCATCTTTAACGAGGAAGCGGCGGCGGCGGTCCGAGAGGAACGAGGGGCGAGGAGCGCGACGACGCAGAGGGAGAGCCGACGGAGGCGGCGAGGGAGAGCGAGTGGCGGTGCAGGTGCCTGCTCCTCCTCCTCCTCCTCCTCCTCTTCTTCCTCCTCCTCCTCCTCCTCCTCCTCTCCGCCCCGCTGGCCGCCTCGGTGTCGCTCGTGCTGCCGGTGTCGGTGTCGGCGTGCGTCCGGCTCGCGCGGAAAGCTGGTGCTTCTTCCGGCGGGTCGCCGAGCCGCGCGTCTGCTTCCCTGTTCTCACCGATGTGTGGCTGCGTACACTGCTCTCTCTCTCTCTCTCTCTCTCTCTCTCTCTCTCGCTCCCTCTAAATGTCACAACATACTGGTGTCTCTGTCTCCGAGGCGCATCTGTCTCCCTCAGTAACCCCAGTTGAACCTGAACTCTCGGATACTTTCAGTGGGGCGAACGGAGACGCCGATAACACACGGGACGCGGGGTGGGTAGCGCCGCGTTTCTTCTTCACCCACAGGACCCCCCGCCCTCCACGAAAGCCCCAAGTTCACGTGTTGACCAAAGAGTACGAGTCATTCATCACAAACTGAAACAAATCTGTGAAGAAAGGTGAAGAAACCGCATTTGTCGGCTTCACAACCACAGTTTTAGAGAAGTTGCACACCAGTATGCAAATATGCACAAATCCCTCCCTTGCTTGATTTAATGATGTAACACCAACACATGAACTGTTTAGACAAGAGTGTTATGTTTTTGTTGTTTTTTTAAAGATTGTGTAAAACATGGAATGGTATTAAATGTGACAGAGATGCGTTCACGTTGCAGTAGTTTGGTTCTCTTTAAAAGTACCAGAGCAAGTTCCTTTGAACAAACCGTTTGGATATGTGTGACCTCACATGTGAACGCTGAACTGCACAACAGAAGTTACCCCTCGTGAACTGTACAGAAAGTCCCACCTTGGTTTGATTTGAATCGTATCTATAAGCTACTTCTGAAAGAGGAACAAGCTTCCAAAGATAACGGCGCACAGTCAACAAAAAGCCAACGAGGTTTTACATGCAGGGAAGGTTTGCTTTCACACCTGACGCGTTTGGTTCTCTTTAAAAGTGCCAGAAAATATAGGAATTATTGCCGATGAATTCGCACTTTCCTTACTGAGTTCCAGGACTGCACCAAAAGTACCCGAAGCTGAGACCCTGGTCATCAGGCGGACAAGCCTTCACTTGTTTGAACTCACCAGACTTCAAGTGTGCATTTATTGAGCCCAAATCAACACCACAGTCAAAAGACAAATGAAAATTTCCCAAGATAAACGTTCGATAACTGTAGTAATCGCTGGCCAGATGTGGCCTGTAGAAAATCCTGGATGTGGCTCTGAGCATCTGAAGGGAAAGGGTCAGGAGGGCCGCGCGGTGGCTGCATCCCCGCGCGCAGGATGAAACTCTGCCATGCCGTGAAAAAGCTATAAACACGACACGGAGACGCGGGCCTCATTCAAAATGAATGGGGGTGAAGTCGCCGGGCAGTCCTGCAGTCAGAGGAACCAAGCCCCGAAAAAGGCCTCGGTGCCGAAGGAGCGAGGAGCCGTCCCGGTCGTTCCCCCAGAAGTCTGCAGGCGTCAAGCTCACATGTGCGGCATTCCGCACGCCGGATCGGCGGCGTTTCATGCCAGAAAGATGCGGATCAGAAATCGGGTTGCGTCAGGGGGAAGATCCTCACCTGTTTCAGCATGACGGTGCCAAACTACACTCTGCACCTGCTCGGCATGGTGTCGGAACAGGTGCAGAATGTGGTTCAGCACCTGTTCCAACAGCATGTGAAAGGAGTCAGGGTGTTAAACCTGCGGCCCGTACGATTAAGTTTACCCGTGTTATTCTGGGATCAACTAGCACGTTCAGATTTATATTCACGCCTGTGCTGCTAATTTCATTGCCCACAAATATAACATGAGTGTGTGGGAGGTCATGTGAGGGAAGGTTTGAAACGCTGCTTCCTTCAGATACTTGAACCTGTGAAGTTGCAGCTCCCGTGCGACAGGGGGGCTGCAAGAGGTGCGGATCTGACGCCTGCCCACAGCCCCGCGCAGTCGCACCAGCAGCAGCAGATCACCGACACAATGAAGGATTGCGCCTCGATTTGTCGCAGGCAGATGATAATCGAGCAATCGCGCGCATGCTTTAAGTCGGTGCACAAAAGGCATGTTGTCAACGACAGCATTGCTTATCACAGACCTCTTCTGCAGAGGCAAACAAAAAAGGAAGTTTAAATTTAAAATTCTGAACACCTACAAAATTGGGCCAGAGAGATCGTTTCTACTGTTGAGAACTGCTTTGCTTCATGAAAACATGCTTGTCTTGGCCTGTTTTAGAGAGTTTCATGTGAACTCCTTTTTAGTGTGATTTATACAAAACGAATGGGAGAACCAGCTTGTTTTGTCAAGACGTTTACCTGGACATGCTACTGCTGCTGCTGCTGCAGCTTGAAAAAAAAAACAACCCGGAGGCCCATTTTGGGTTTAGTATTATGTGCTGTGTAAATAAAACTGACTCGACATGTTGAGTTGCTGCCTATTCCGGTCGATGTGCCGCTTGTTGCAGCGAGCGTGTAATGAGATCATACGAGCCTGCCTGTCGTTGACACAAAAGGTCAAGAAACTGGGAGCCCAAATCTGATTGGCAGTTTAAAGGAAATGCACTTCTGTGGGAAGTCGGGACTGTGTGCAGACCTGCCCTGGCCGTCGTCGTCGTTGTTCTGTTGTTGCTCCGTGTTTCAGTCGCTCCTCTTTCTCGACAGCTCTGCCAACGGAGATGTAATGATGCAGCTCGGAGTTGAGCTGCAAACAAGAACTCTGGGGGCAGAAGTTGGATCAGGTACAGTGAAGAGGAAACTGGGACACATCGAAACTTTGCCAGTTTTTCAGGTCCGGGCATAAACTTCTGATGTCCCTACTGTGGGGGGGAAAAAAGCACATTTCAGCCTTTTTTTTCAGTTTTTACATCAACATCTCGATACAAAATGCAATCAGACTGTTCAAGCAGCCGGTGTTGGGTGTGAAATGCTGCAAAACTCTTTTCTTTCTGACTGATTTCTCCGCAAGCCATCCTTCACTCAGCATGAAATAACCAACTTTCTAAATCGGCGTGAATGTGTTTGTGAGTCATATGTTTAAAATGATGGCTTTACTTTGCTTTTCCTATGTTGGGTTTTAGCCATGCAACGCTTCTCTGTTGATATGTTTCACCTGCATTCTTACTGGTCAGGGCGAGCTCATCCGACCGGACGCTGGATGAGCGGTGCTGTGCGCCGTCGTCGGTCCATCACAGCCGTGACGCAGAGAGACACGCGATTATACACAGTTGCTTTCACACCGATGGTCTCCACTTATTCACCATTATCCATTTATGTGTCGATGGACAGCAGCGCTTTACACTGTCATTGGAGCAATTCAGGGTCTTGCTTGGGGACAAGTCCAACACAGGGGCAGGACTGGAGGCCCAATCGCTCCATCAATCCCTTCTATTCCAATTTCAATCAGTCAGAGTCTTTGGGTGCCACCAAAGACTTTTTTTGAAGCTGGCATTATAAATAATCAGTGTTTACTCATGAGGACTTTGTTGATTCTTCAAGTAAAACGCAGCTAAAAACTTTTGTAATTGATTTGTATAAGTTGCAAACGCTTGAGTTCGATTCAGCTTTAATTGACTGTTTTGATTTAGTCAGTGTACGGTATAAGACGTTGGCGTTATAGCTGCTTGAGGAAGCTTAACTTCTCCAAGCAGGCTTTAATCTGGTGGGGCTCAACGTACGATATACATCTGAGAGAGTGTGAGATGATTAACTTCATAACAAACAACAAAGTGGGTCAGGCCTTTTAAACTTATGCTAATCCAAAGCCTGCACAGTTGCTTTAAATTTAGATTAAACGATTCTGAATGAGCAGAAAGGGATAGCAAAGAGATGGGATGAAAAACGGTTGGATGGAACTTATTCTTCAAAAAAATGTCATCATCAAGTTGTTTGCATTAAGAATAAATATAGCAAACAAAAAGGATCACAAAGGACATATTGAAAACTACAACTCCTATTTTATTTTATTTTATTTTATTTTATTTTATTTTATTTTATTTTATTTTATTTTATTTTAATTTTATTTTATTTTATTTTATTTTATTTTATTTTATTTTATTTTATTTTATTTTATTTGTTATACGTGACACACCTCACCTCACCATCACTTGGAATTTGTCGCCCTCTTGTGTCTCTAATGAAGAACGTCAGGTGTCGGCATCTGCAGTTTGTGTAACGCAGTTGAAGGACCCGCCCATTGGGCTGCCGCCCATTGGCGAATTTCTCTGATAGAGACAGATGATTGGTTAATCCGGTGCATTCTGTCACAGCCCCCGGAACAGTGTGTGCAGGCTCCCACACGGCACTTGTGTAAGCGTCCTCCCTCAGACCTGCAGTAAGTATCACAGTTAAATATGTTTTTCGCTGAACTGAATGAAGTGACAGTGTGTTAACTGATTATTTTTCGGAACTGTGCAGTAATGCCGACGTCTCCTGTGAAAACGCGGATCCCTCTAACCAGCTTCGGTCATCTGATAACAGAGGTGAAGGTAAGAGTCCCACCGAATAATATTGAAAACACTGAGTCACTCATCTACTAAGATTTAAAATAATGAGAAAGCAGATGATGATCCACCAAGCCTGCATTTCTCTTGAATACAACGTTGATATATTTGACGTATAACTTTCTAGTTTTAGCTTTTTCGCCCCTCTGCTGGATCTCGCCATTGGATGGAGCTCCTGTTATACGTGATATCGAACCGTCTCCGTCCACCTTTGGCTGTGGGCTGATGTGTTTGAATGAGAGCATCGTTGAATGACGTTGGTCATCTGACTGCTCTCATCTTTTAGTTGTTTCCTTTTCAACTGAGGCTACAGACAATTATCACAACTTGCATTGATTTTGACGGAACACCAACATCGATTCAAATAGACTGGGTTTTTTTTTTTTACACATAAATATTGAACTTGTAATATCTTTTTGACCACATGAGGGCAGCAGAGCCAAGTCTCGCAGCCAAATTGGTGTCTCCTCGCTTTTGGCGCTTTTAATTACTGGCTTGAAGCGTTACGCAGCAACGTGTGCCAACAACGCTGCCATTGTTTTCAGCATACCTGTGTGAGTACAGTCAGCTGAAGCATTAACACGAGCATCAGAGCGTGACGGATCTGACGAGCAGAAAACACTGGACTTCATCCCCTCCAGCTATAAATACTGTGGGGTTATCAGGCTATCTTTACTGCTGCATATTCAAAGGATAAGCCTTTGTCACACAAATCATTTACTTAATTATTAGCATTTATTAGTTCAATTAAAAACCGTTTTGCAATCGCGTCAAGGAGGAGTGAAATGAAATGAAACTTCGTTACACTAAATTACATGAACAGAAGACACATAAGGTCACCCACCCAAAGTGTATTTTTACTGCACGAACACATGACACCAACGCTTCAAGGGAACCGATTAGTTTCACTTTTATATCGTCTCCTTTTGAGCAAATTTCCATTTCCAGTCTCGCAGCTGGGAGTCTAATTTAAGACATGGGGGGGGGGGGAGAGAACACATCATATGTGAGAAATCCCCGCATTAAGCCCGTGCGACGGCGAGAATCTGTGCGATTATGTCAACGCCCGCTCGACTCGGCCGCAGCCATGTCGCTGCTCCGGATCTGGTCGAGGAGTTTGCTTCATCTGCGAAAAACTGGGACGTGGATTTACGACGGAGGTTCTTCCTGACAGTAGTTTTTTTAATAATACAAAAATCTGTGATTTAAAAAAAGAAAAACACACACACACACAGCAGAGCAGCGAGTGACTTCTTCTAAACGACTCTTTAAGAAGAAGCCGTCCTGCGATTCATCACGCTTCCGCCAGAGATGAGGTTCCTACAAGCTGAATTTGGATGAGGGTTTAAAAAAAGAAGGAGGGGGCAGGGGGGACGTGTTTCTGTGCCACTCCGCTAACAGAAGGAGCGAAAGAATCGGCGCCACTGAGCGCGGCGGCCTCGTCAGCACCGCGCTGCCTCCTCGGGCTCTGCTCTCCAAAGGCTCACTTCATGCAAGACTAATGCTCATTATAGAAACTATTTCTCTCTCGAGCGGTTGCGTTTCACCCTCATGTTCAATAAAAACCGGAAACCGCAGATAAACGCGCCGCATTTTTGGAAATGCAAACTGTTTAAAGGTGATTGAACCACTGCAAGCGAAAAAAAAAACCAAACAAACAACCTGACACATTTTCAGACTCTTGAGTCTTTTTTTTTTTTTTTCAATATTTTAATGTTAAGCCACGGTGCTGAAAGGTTGCAGAGGGATCTCTGGCAGCATCAGGTGCAAGTGAAACACCGTAAACACAACAGCTGCAAATGTTTGGGTTGTAAAGGTAGTGGGAAGGGGGGGGGGTGTCCCCTTCAATCGCAGGTGAGCTTGCACACACACACACACACACACACACACACACACACACACACACACACACACCTGTGGATTTGTCCTTTTCACCCTTAAATATGAGCTCAAATCCAGCATTAAAACCTGCCTTTAAACTCTCTTTTTTATTGTTCCATCAAAGCCTTTGGAGGTTTAGAGCCTCCTCAGGCTGGACCTCAGTTGGACATGTCTCGCTCATCCTTTTTGGTGGAAGTGTTCAGCACGCGACCAAAAAAAGGACAATTTATTTTGTCTCGGTTTGTGCAAAGATTTGATGTGTTTCTGGGGCGTTTGCAGACCAGGTCGGTTCTGTGAATTGTTCCAGCGTGACCGCCTCAGAGAAAAGGGTGTGTGTGTGTGTGTGTCTGTGTCTGTGTCTGTGTGTGTGTCTGTGTCTGTGTCTGTGTCTGTGTCTGTGTCTGTGTCTGTGTCTGTGTGGTGGGGGTGGGGGGTCAGTAGGGAGTTTTGATCCCCCACTCCAGGTCTCCACTGTGCAGACATGTAATGCAGCTGGATAAATCACTGCGCTTCCTTTAATTGAATCAGCGCGCCTCTGGACGGGAAACCAGTCTGTCCCACCGCTGCTTAGTCATCACAATGAATAACAAGCGTGCCTGTTTTGTCACGTAAATGCTCTCCGGGATGAGGTTTGTTCTTTGTCCTTCAAAGCGACTGTGCGCATTTCTGTCCGGCGCCCTGACTCTGTGGAAACTTACAGCCACACCAAAAGAGAGAAAGCAGAAAGCAGAACCTCCTCCTGATTGGTCGATTCACCAGAACTCTGTGACAATGTTTGGACCGTAAACCTGACTGAATGTGCATTCCTTGCACTTCATTGTGATGCTTTCACATTCATTCTTGCGAGCAAGTGTGTGTGTGCGTGTGTGCGTGCATGAGAGTGATAAAACACAATGCACACTTTTCTTTGCTTTTTGAGTTGTATTCACTTATAATATTGAAAAAGTGTCAAATCTCTTTGCAGTAACAACCTCTGGTGTGTGTGTGTGTGTGTGTGTGTGTGTGTGTGTGTGTGTGTGTGTGTGTGTGTGTGTGTGTTTCTCTGTGTGTGTG
>JASSRZ010000074.1:12553553-12581371 GCA_032164315.1 Malacoctenus gilli | reverse complement strand
CACACACACACACACACACAAGCACGCACCCCCACACATGCAGGAGAATGATGTCAGCTGCAGAGTGTAAACAGAAGCGGCAGAACTACCAATCAGCACGCGCTCTTTAGCAAATTACAGGGAAAATTAGAGTGTGAGAGCAGGATGAAGGGATGAAGTGCAGATAGAGCTGCAGGGAGAGGGAGAAGCTTTTCCCCAGATTACAGAACAGCCACAGATTACTGCCCGTGGATTATGAGGGTTTGACCAAAAAAAAAAAAAAAGTAGGGCCAGAAAGACAAACAAGCCGCTTTTTCTGTGTCCTTTTTCAGAGTAGGGTTTTTTTTTTTTGGTGTTTGTGAGCATCGCAGCATCGTTTCTATCGTCCTGATGCCCCTACGTTAACTTTCTCTGGCACACACGCGCGTACACACGATCAATCAAAGTGTCAGGGATGCACATTAACACGCTAATGCACCCTAACCCCATAAATGCGGGCTGGGAGGGTCACGCAGGCATTACAGAGGTCCAATCACTCGATTCAGTGATTCGTAGACTGAACAAAGATTGATCAACTATTTTTGAGCGAGCTGTTATCAGGAGATGAATTCATTTTAAACCTGTTGAGAGATTTTATTTGTGATTTTTTTCAACGCTGAAAAAAACACTGAGATTTCACCGATGTCAAGATAAGAAAAAGGGTCATACATTGTCTGTACCACTTATTAATCCGTCTGTATGGGTGGCAGGAGGTGCTGGAGTCTACCCCAGCTCTTTACAGGCAAAGGCAGGGTACACCCTGGACAGGCTGCCAGTCCATCACAGGGCAACACAGAGACAAACAACCATTCACGCACACACTCACACCTAAGGACAATTTAGAATCACCAATTGAACCTATGCATGTTTTTGGACTGTGGGAGGAAGCCTACGTACCCGGAGCGAACTCATGCATGCACAGGGAGAACATGCAAACTCCTCATAGGAAGGCCTCCACCTGGCCGTGAACCCAGGACCTTCCTACCATGAGGCGAGAGCTCTAACCTCTATGCCACCGTGTAGGTAGAACATGCAAACTCCACATAGAAAGGCCTCCACCTGGGCGCAACCCCAGGAACTTCCTGCAATGAGGCAAGAGCACCAACCACTGCGCCACCGTGTAGCCCGAGCGCCGTGTCTTCTGAGGTCAAGATTTGAAAAAAAGAACAAATTTTATTTGCAAAATTAGGTCGAATTCCTTTAATCAAGCGCACGAAGTGAACGACGACGAGCACCGACCGGATGAGAAGACGCGCAAGAGTCAGTGTGTGATCCAAATTCGAGCCAAATGGGGAGCGATTAATGCTAAAGTCTTCTCACTCACGCTCCGTCTCGCAGGAGTCGTTCGTTATCTCGGCCGACGTGCTTTTTTCTCTCAGAGACAGATGGAAGGATCAATACTCCCGTCATGTTTGACTGTTACATGTGGAGCCAGGGAGGGAACTCGCACGCCGAGGGACGTTTAAAGCTCTGTATTTGTCTGATTTGTGCCAGAATCAGGAGAAAGCTTGCGGCCTAGCGAGAGGTCGAATGTTTCCCGACTCCCTGATCACGTGGACGTCGTTAATGTTTCCTTTTAATGCGCGAATTTACTAAAAACCTGAACTGAATTGATTTTAACCTCTTTGAAATTGCCTACAAATGTGCTGTGAGTGAATATTTCATAGAAACAATGTGTATTTGAAGGAGAGGTGACAAGGATTCGCCCCCTCTGCTGATCTGTACAAGAGAGGGACGCAAACTCGAGAAGAAGACGGACCGTTGGGACACGTGCGAGGCCGGGGGACGGGCGGCGGTCTTCCTGGATTCAATTCGAAGTGATTTTGAAACAAGTTTGTTCCTCTTTGTGTTTTCTCACCAGAGCTCCTCGGAGCAGCCAAGCGGGTGAATGTGAACATCCAGGATGCAGATGGGTGAGGAAAAAAAAAAACCCCAATACTTCTCCAATTTGCATCTTTTTTTCCTTCTCATTTCTTCACTGCTGCTTTCCTTCCTCGTTCTATTCAGTCACGTTTTGTTTTTGTTTTTTTTTCCTGGGGTCCGAAAATGCTTACAACAGAATTATTGATCGCATTATCCTGTGGCTCCATGGCTAGAAAAAATAAATTAACATTACATTAAACCTCCTCCGTTCTCTCAGATTGTGGTGGTTCCCGAATCTGAGGCTCCTCGGACGTTTTCAGAGTTGTATCAAAGGAGTTAAAGTTTATTCAACGTTTTTTTTTGGCGCTAAAATTGTACGGAGCTCCATCATTGGTTGCCCCCTGGGTGTCATCGAGGGGACGTTTTAGAGGTTTTTGCCAGCGTCATCGACACTGATTCGAACGAATGGAAGGGTTATCAGGCCCTGCTGAAAGCTGAACAGCACCTATTCATTTTAATCAAGACCAAGTGTGGGGAAATGTCACAGACTGGCTAATTTACCTCTTGAGATTTCATCAGAAATAATGGACCATTTTTTTTCCAGCAGAGGCGTCAAACCAAAGGGGCCAAAACCGGGTTCAATGTGGCCGTGACGTTGTTGCTAAATGTAAAAAAAAAAAAAAAATTAAAATTGTTAATCTGTTTGTTTTCGTACAGAGTCAATCTTTGTATTAGTTCAGCAGGACAATCAGAGTTGAACGTCCCTGCGTGGGAAACTTTTCAGACCTGCACCAGAGACTATTTTCAACGGTTTCATTGACATCGGTCGTCACGATTGCGATGAATGGCCGGATTTGCCACGAGTTCCTTGAACCGCCGGAAATCTGCCTTTGAAATGCGCAACCGACTGCGGCGCCCAAATGTGTGGATTGTAATCAGCACCTTAAAGCGCCGCCAACATTTCTCGGCTCCTAATTTGCTCCGAAACGTTCCCCTTTATCAACTGTGGACGCTCCGCTATGGATTTTGGCTATATTTAGAGCGGTGACGGTTGAGCTTTTTAGCGCGCCGCACGCTTGGTTTACGACGGCGTTCGATGCGCCTTCATCCGATCCCGAAGATCTCTTTTTATTACGCTGATTGGAATCGGATAATTGGAGTCAGCTCCTTGTGTAATGACTGATGAGTCGTTGATTTGACTCCAGGGTTTGGCTCTTATATTCACGAGGGAACCATTAGGCACACACACACACTCACACACACACACAGACACACAGATGCCCAGTGTGTCTGCTCGACTCCGGGGTAGAGAGATTGCTTATTAATGGAAGTAGGTCATTTCCCCCCCCTCCCGTCGCTCACGCAGAGCTGAGGGGCGGAGCAGCTGTACGCTGAAGATTAATTCAGCAAAGTTATGCTCAGGTTTTTACACATACATGTATGAATATGTGTAGCGTGTGTGTGTGTTTTTTTTGTGTGTGTGTTTTGTTTTTTTTTTTACATATAATCTGTGTCTGTGTGAAGGCTGTCACCGCTGCACCATGCTGCTCTGAGTGGCAACAAGGAGCTGATCTCTCTGCTGCTGGAGGCCCAGGCAGCAGTGGACATTAAAGACCATAAAGGTAAACAAAAATAATAATAATAAAAAAAAAAGACAGAGAGAAATGAACACACATTTTCACTGTGTCACGACAACCCCCCCCCCCCCCCCAAAAACAAAAAACCAGGCTGGAAACACACAACGCTGGCCCGGAAAAATAAATAAATAAAGGAGAACAAAAACCAGGGGGAAAACAAATAGATGTTTTCCGGGCTCCCTGTGCGTGACAAATAATACCGTCTTATGTAATAAAAGGTGAGCATGTGGGGAAGGCAGTAATACTTTTCTCCGTAAAGTATATTTATGGGCTGTGACAGACTTGTTTGCGCAGTAAACAATCGAGAGCAGAGGAGGACGGCTGCGCGGCGGCGGGATTGAGAGCCGAGTGGAAGTGGAGCAGCGAGTATCTCCATCCCACATTGGCAGATTCCAGCAGCAGCAGCAGCAGAAGAAGAAGGGGGGGGGGTGAAGAAAAAAAAAAACAGGGAGGGGGGGGGGGGGCAGATGGGAGTTATAATCCCTCCAGGATGTGGGCCGACTGTCTCTGCACTCCCAGTCACTCATGCCAAGTGTGTCTGTAAATAGAGGCCCACACCTGGCAGGCATCTCTACCAGGTGGCACAACCTCTTCAGCGGGCTCCTTTTCAGCGGAGGGAAACCTCAAACTGTTTGCTGTGCACTGAACTTGAAGCCCCCCCACCTCCACCCCGCCAGCACCCACCCACCCTGCTGAGCACCGGAGACCTCGCGCTCCCAGCCATCAATCTCAGAGCTGCGACAATCAGTCGGTTTAAACTGTGAGCTTCTGCGGTTGGCTACCTGTGCGGAGGGCTCATGTTGATGGTGATTGTGAGGCCAGACTTCAGAGTGTCTCCGTAAACGTCCAACTTTTTTCAGCAGTTTTCGACGTAGGCAGTCGGACGTCCACAGTGGCGGGACGGACGATGTTGGACAGTTTAGTGGGAACGTTAAAGAGACCACACCAAGGTGATTTGTACGGAGGGGAGATGATGGCTGCGTTGGGAAAAGGATGCTGAGAGTGGAGGAGAAGAGGAGGTCCAGTGAGGATGCTCATGGACACAGAGGAGGGGGAGGAGGAGGACATGCAGGGGACTGCTGTGAAGGCTGAGGACACGGGAAATAGAGGTGGTTAGAGGAAGTGGTCCGCAGCGGCGACCCCTCGGCGGGAAGGCCGAAAGAAGAGGGAGGCTATCGCATGTCGACGGGCTGCCGTGGCAATAAAGTTACAGATCAGTGCGCAAAGTTCTGAGCCGCGTTTTGTAGGTTGTCAAGCAGACGTCTCGGCAGCAGGCGGAGGCCAGAAACTGAGCTAAAAAGCGGGACGGGATGTCGGACCGACATTCAGCAGATGGCCAGAAACCGTGACCTCAAATGAATGCTAATCTCTCTGTCAGCGGGCTGTGGGAATTATGGCTGCAACTAATGATGCGTTCAAGAGTAACTGGGAGGTGGGAAAAGTGCCACCTCACCTTCCAGAGGAAAAGTTGCTGCAGAACGGGCTCAAACTCTGAGATTTCCCCACGTGAAGTCAGGAGAAGTTAGGTTTATAGATGGATTTGCCTCACAGCAAACTTTAGTTTAAGGTTGTTGTTGTTTTTTTAGTACATTGAGTCAAATTTATGGCACTTCCCTTTCCCGCTCACTCTCTCTCTCTCTCTCTCTCTCTTTCTCTATCTCGCTCACATTTAATGCAGAAATGCATTGAAATCATTTTCTATATTCACTTAAACTGACAGATGACAGACTTTTTTGTACTTCTCAATATGAAAAAGGTCAAATATCAAAATTTTAACAGTTAACGAGGGAAATTATCTTCACATTTTCGTAACTTCACTGAAGAAACGGTGTGAATAGGAAACTGCTCCAACAGTTTCGTAACTGAAAGTGACTGTTGTTGAACTTGTAAAAAGATCAATTTCATCTAACTCGTTTTGCTTTTAATTTGAAAAATTTTCCATGGTTTATGAAGGATTTTCTTTCAATTGTGTTTTGGTCCGACCGTAAAAACATTGCGGGTCACAGAAGTTTCTCAACCTGAGTCAAAGAGTTAAAAACAGGTCTTATGTGAGTCCGATGGGTTGACTGACCCGGACGTCCTGCTCCACTCTGGTTTTTGTATTCGGTCCGAAAACAGGAAAAAGAGGGCACAGAGGGGCTTTTATCAGGGGAAATCAGAGCTCAGGTATTTCCAGGTATTTTTCCTGTTTTCTTTCTTTCAATTCTTTCAAGTTCCTGGCTATCGCATCGCTGCCGTTGGCGCACGACATGTTTCAAGTCGAAAACATGTGATGCTCATTCACTTTAAACATGAGCTTCCAACGTCAATCCTAAACCGTTGCTGTCGGTTTGCCTCCATGTCCTCGTATGGACCAGCTTTCTTTTCTGTCACTGGTGCAGCTGCTGCGCCTCTTTATCCGTCCAGCACCTCCTCTCTGAGTCAGGCCCCCCTTTCATGCCAGCCGGGCTTGATTGGCTTTTTTTTTTTTTTGTTTAATTCAGTTTGACGGGGTGGCTCATCTCTGGTATCAAGACTGGGGGTGTGTGGGGTGGGGGTGTGGGGGGGGGTCTTGGGTGGCTGCCATGAGAAATATGCCCACTGCTGCAAAGTGGTGTTTAGCATCTTCTTCTCGGAGGCGCTGCTCGCGGCTCCACGCTGGTTCGCTTGTGGACCAGCGGAAGCTGGCCTCACCTTGCACGCCGCGCTCCCCGGTTCGCATCTCGTCGCCCGCTCGTCCGTCCAGGCTTCCTGAGGCCGGGTTTAAAAAAAAAAAAAAGAAACCCTCGCAGGGGGGGTTTATTTGACCTCCGTCTGGTCGCCGTTTGTCTCAAAACATCCCACGAGTGTGGCACAAGCGTGCGAGGGTGCAAAGGTCAGGGGAGTCAAATACAGTAGGGCTGTATTTCTTGGAGGGGAACTGATCATCTGTCCCTGAAGCTGCTGCGGCAGTGAAACAAACAAAGCTCCCAAAAAGGTCACATCAAGGACACAACAAAAGGAAGAGTTAATCCTTTTTTTTTTTGCTCGAGAGGCTTTTAGCATTTTATTATAACAATAAACACAACGCTTTCGGAAATACATTTGAAATTTAATGCACATTTTCCTTAATTATTTCAGAATTTACTATTCAAGCTCTCAGGCTCTTATTTGTATGTACACTCCCAATAAAAAACAAAGTAAACCGGTGAAGAAAATACACGCAAGTAAATTCAGTGATTATTTTGTACAAGCGGGTAAATTCAGAGGTCTGGTTGTCTGATTAATGTCTAAAAAAACTGATTCTACTTTAAAAAAATACAAATTAAGTGTATTTGCATGTGTTTATGTGTCTTTATTCTGATAATTGTGTCTGTGTGCATGTACTTGTGGGGTCTTGTATGTTTGTGGTTCCTCGTGCCTTCTTTGGCCTTGTGCTTTTGTGTGTGTTCGTCTTTGCGTGTTTGTGTGTGCGTGTGTGTGTGTGTGTGTTTTGCGTAGGAATGCGTCCTCTGCATTATGCTGCATGGCAGGGGAAGACTGAGCCCATGAAAATGCTGCTGAAGGCGGGTTCGTCAGTCAACGGACAGTCAGACGAAGGACAGATCCCGCTCCACCTGTCGTCTCAGCATGGACACTATGACGGGGTAACCGTGTCTGTCCGTGTGTGACCGCGTGTTTCCTTGCGAGCTGTGCTCGGTGGCGTCGGCGGCGCCTGCATGAGTCGCGGTTTCCGAGGGAACGCCGACGAGAGCCCCTGCCCCCGTGTGTGTTTTGCAGTCGGAGATGCTGCTCCAGCACCAGTCGAACCCGTGCATCTCGGACGCCGCGGGGAAAACGCCGCTGGACCTCGCTTGCGAATTTGGACGAGTTGGAGTGAGTAACAAGGGAAACAATCGAAAAAACGACACGAAACAGAGGGGGGGGGGGGGTCTGTGGGTGTGGGGCTCACGCCTCACAGTGCAAAGCTCCAGGGTCCTAAACCAACGTTGGAACCCTCGTGATCCCTTTGCTTCGTGTTGAGCAGGACATAAAAACCACAAGAGATTGTGTGAAGGTGGCCGATTATTTAAAGTGTGTTAAAGTCCCTTTACTCTTTGTTTATGCGTGTCTGCAGGTGGTCCAGCTCCTGCTGAGCAGCAACATGTGTGCCGCCATGCTGGAGCCGAAACCCTCCGACCCCAACGGAGTGTCACCTCTGCACCTGGCTGCCAAGAACGGACACATCGATGTCATACGGTCTGAACACGCCCCCCCCCCCCACCTCCCACCCCCTTTCACTCTGCTGTTCTCAGTGCTTGTTTGACATTATGACCGCGACATGAACACGTCCGACTCTCCGAGCTCCGGCCTTTTCGCCTCCGTCCCTTTAAAGTGGAGCTCGATACTGCAACCTGTCTACGTTCCGCCATCTTTGTTTCCAGTTTGGTGTATTTATTTGAACTTCCGCACAAACCGACTGACATTTAAATGTCTTGTAATTACCCTCGATATTGGTTCACAGGCTGAGCCGCCCCGGCATTTCGCCGTTTTCGACGGTCCGCCGTTGCGTTACCCGCCTGCAGAGATAGCGAGGTTTATTTTGATAAAGCCAGTCAAATCCCAGATAACACACCAGCAGTCAGAGCTCCATCAAAGGCCGAGCAGATGGTGACACCGCGCCGGCCAGGAGCTCGACGCGCAGCGCAACGAGCCACCGGGCCGCAAAAGGGGAAAACCCACCTCCACATTTTTCTCCCCTCCAAACCGCCTCCTTATCCAAGTCACACTCGTCGCCGCGCTCCCTGACAAAGCGAGCACCTACAGGAGACAAGTGAACTGCGAATGTCAGAGAGCTAATGAGCAGCTCAGCTGCGGCTCCTTAAACAGCGTGAGAACGCCGCGGTAAATGTCACTTACAGGAAGTCAGCCTGGAGGCTGCTGCTGCAGCCCCTGCTCCACGCGGCTTCTACCTGGCGCTCCGGCTTGTTCGCGTTGGTGTTGGCAGGAAAAAGGGTGACATGCCACCGTTTTACTGGACTTGAGCGGGTCCTGATCAGGGGCTGTGCAGCTTTTTGAAGCACTGCATGAACTGATAGACACAAATTTATTGGGGAAAAAAAAGCTGTAGTTCATAAACATTATTCGCTGAAGACAGAATTGACCTTTTTTTATCACGCCTGAATGAAAAAACGCTCCGCGTTCGAAAAATGAAAGCCCCAGAAACACAACTGAGACCTGTAAACTGCTGCGTTCACACAGAGTGCTCCACTGTCAAGGCTCCTGCAGGCTCACAGGTGGCCTGACACAACGTTGGCCGCGGATCAGGAGTAGAATTTCTGTCTGCGATCAAAATGATGGAACGAAACAGTGACGTTCAAAGTCTGATCCACATTTTCGCTTTCGCCCCCCCCAGGTTGCTGATACAGGCCGGAATCGACATCAACAGACAGTCGGAGTCCGGCACGGCGCTCCATCAGGCTGCCCTCTGTGGGAAGACGGAGGTAGTTCGCCTGCTGCTGGATGTAAGTCGGTGTTTGCATAAGCAGCGGTCGTTAACGCTTCCTCCCTCTCCTCAGCTGAGCAAGTTTACACCTCGGTGTTTGTCATTCATCCAGCCAAGCGGCGTGAGGGAACCTAGGGATATGTTCGCACGTTACATAAAATGGGAGCAGCCTGGCTAGCCTTCTGCCTGGCGTGCAATATTCAGACCCTCCATTCCTCTCTCTTCTCTCTCTCTCTCTCTCTTTCTCTCTCTCTCTCTTCTCGCCTTTCGATGCTAATGCGTAGCCGCGCTCCTGAACAGCTTGCTCCCAGGCTTCTCTCCTTCTCTTTTGTGTTGCACGTTTGATGTTATTGCTGAGGCAGCTTCGCTCAACAAAATCTTTTGCGGCGGGGCAGGTGCACAATGCGGCGTCCCCGTTATGAACTCGATAAAAGGGACAATTTGACATTGAGGCTTTTCGTCGTTTATTTTTTGTTTTGTTTTGTCCTCCTCTGCCTCCATCCAGAGCGGCATCAGCGCCGGCGTGAGAAACACCCTGAGTCAGACGGCCCTGGACATCGTGAACCAGTTCACCACCACGCAGGCCAGCAGGGAGATCAAGCAGCTACTGAGAGGTGAAGCCAGACGCACGAGTGTCTGGTCGCGGAATCCATTCATGGAACTCAAACAGGAAATCAGGACAGCGAAACAAAGTCAGAGAGAATCTTGAGACTGAGTTTTTTAAAAAAACACATTTTCCAATTGAAAGCAGCAGAGAAGAGAATCCGTTATTAGACTGCATTATGTATTGAGGATGGATGCACTGATATTTCCTCACTTTTTTTTATTATTAACAGTCAAGCGTGCGCATATAAACAGCAGCTTTTATGCATTTTTAACCAAACGTAAAATTGAAAACGTGGTGAGAACGTGTTCCTGTTTTTGCAGTTTGAGTCTCTTGTGAACATGCTGGCGCTCTGCCACTCAGACTGTACTATCGGCCAACTCCAGAGAAGTCTGAGTTGCGCTGTGTTTTTTTTCCACTTGATCCCGCCGGTATCGGCGTTAACACTCGGAAGGAGTCACGCCGGCGTCTCTCTCCCGCTCACTCCCGTAGACGCCTCGGCGGCGATGCAGGTGCGAGCGCTGAAGGACTACTGCAACAACTACGACCTCACCAGCCTCAACATCAAAGCCGGAGACATCATCACGGTACGACCCATCCACTGGCGTCACTCCATCTGGTCGTAAGAGGTGGTTTTGCAGACACGTGAGCAGGTTTTTTTTTGTGCGCCGGCAGGTCCTGGAGCAGCACTCCGACGGCCGGTGGAAAGGCTGCATTCACGACAACCGCACGGGAAACGACCGTGTGGGCTACTTCCCCTCCAACATGGTGGAAGTCATCAAGCGGGCAGGTGACCACCCACACCACAGCTGTGTGTGTGCGTGCAGGGGTGGATGGGTGTGTGAGCTTCGTCGCGCGTGTGACTCCGGCAGCTGTTCCGTAGCTGTAGCTGATCATTAGTCGTAGCGAGCTGCAACATCATCGGCCTCTCTGGTCGGCCCATCTGTTTCCCCCCAACCCGTCAATCATCTTCATAAATCAAACACTGTCCCCTACTGGCTGCAGGCGCCCCATGCTCCTCCTCCTCCTCCTCCCTCTCGCCCTCCCCTTCTCTTAATTTCTGCTCCTTCTGTCACCTCCTCTCAGTTTTAAGCCCACCAGTCCTGCCTGCTCTGCTACGCTGTGCTGCTCGTGTTCATCATGTTTGTTTTGCTTCGTTGCCGTAGTGATGTTATACTTTAAACCATACATATATACATATTTTCCCTGTGGATATATGGATGTTTTCTTTTTCTCATTGTATGATTTTAATCAGTTATCATTTATGCATTCTCTGATTTTTGTGATTAGACATGTTTTCCTATAAGTTGACTGATCAGTTGTTGTGTTATTGTTGTTGTTGTTGTTGTTTTGCACCTCCCTCCCCCTGGCTTGTGTCCAGGTCACTCCCCCTCCCTGCAGTGCCACACCCTCCTGCTCCGCCGACCCAATCCCTGTCCCATTGCCTCGGTCAACGGACACTCATACCCCCCCTCCAAAGTCCTCCCCCTGCATCTGCCTTCCCCCCCTCCCCCCCTCCACCCCAGCACACAGTCCCTCCCTCGGTTCTCCTCGTTTGGGTACGTTCCTCTCCCCATCTCTCCTCCTTCTCTGTCTACTCCTCCTCTGTCCACTACTCCTCCTCCTCCTCCTGCTCCTCCTCTCTCCACTTCTCAGGAGCAGCAAAGTCAGACAGGTACATACCATAGTAACACTTCGAATCACAGATAAGCATCTTTCCTCACGCGCTTTGACAAGACATCATGTGGGACGTATCGTGTATCTGTGTTGCCATCACAGTTCAGTTTGACCAGCTGACAGAAACCCAAGCAAGAGTTTGTGCTCCAGATAAATCTAACATATGATTTTTGTCACTACGTCAAGCTTTGAGCTACTTTGGATAAAAATGACTTTTACCTGAAAGTAAAGAAAACAACATAGCACAGTTCTTTCTATTGTTAGACGATCTCAGAGGCACTATTAACTAAGTTCTATAAGTTTTATTTTTCATTATATTACTTGAAAATCAAACCCATCAATCTGTTTGACTTTCAATATAAAGTTCAAGTCTTCTGATTACATCTTGTGGAGGGTTACAAGTCTCCACATGACCTTTAAGAGTCTTGTGTTTATGCATGTGTAGGTGGATGAGTGCATCTGCGTGTGAGTTTGTGGCATCGACTGTGTTCATTTCAGACCTGAACGCGTTGATCGTTAAAATGATGACACAGAATGCACACGTTCCTTTGCTGTTTGATCAGTTTCTGCTGTATTCACTCATGATGTTGAAAAAGTCTCAAAAGTCCCTTTGCAGTAACAACCTCTGTGCGTGTCTATATGCATCTGTGTGTGTGCGTGCCTGCATGCTTGCGTGTGTGCGTGTGCTTGCGCGTGCGTGCGTGGAACAGGTTCAAGGACTGCAGAGCTGAGTCCACAAGGCTCTCCCACTCTGGGACAGCAGAGCAGCACCAGCGAGGACATCTGGGTGCTGCGTAAACCACTGGCAGGTAAACACACTGTGTTCGTGCTTGAACGCTACAAAACTATGATGAGAGTGGTCGTGCCCTTTGTAATATTGCATTCTGTGTGTGCGCGTGTGGAGGTGGTGAACGCAGCGGCAGCGTGGGCAGCCTGGGCAGCGTCCGGTCGTCCAGCAGCCTGCAGAGTTCAGGAAACACACACGTCCTGACCACGCCTGCGCCCAGCCCCCACCCAGCACCCACACCGGGACTGAACACGCACGGCCTTAATGCTCCGGGCCTCCACGCACAAGCAGAGGGAGTCAAGGTGAGGGACTCCTTGACTTTTGATTATGTGTGTATGCACACACGTACACACACTCTGACAGGAGACACCTGATTTCTGTGAAATAATACGACTTCATCAGGAAACAAACTCCCGTTACAGCCAAACCACATCTCTGTTTCCTGTTCACCTTGTTCTTCCGCTGAGAACATCAACAAACAGAGAATCAGTCCTGTTTGCAGCCTCTCAATTGGTGCTTGTTTTTCTTTTCAGTCAGATAGTGAAACTAACCTAGTGAACGCAAACGTCACTGGAACTGGTCAGGCTCAGCTCGACCAGGAAGCATACTGCTCTTGGTGTCATTCAGAAGCATCTTAGTTTCAATCCAGGAAGTGTAGAAACACCAATGACACATTTTGTGGGTAAGACAAAGAGAAAGTCTGAGTTTCAGTTTAGGCCCAATTTTGCCAAAATGTCTTTGAGAATAACTACTTTTGGATTCTTTCTGCATGAATTCAAGTAGCCATTCATCAAATTGCGATCTATTTGTATTTGAACCCGTAACTGTTAAACTCTTGTTATTTTTATGAAGATGTACGCAACTTTATTCCAAGCAAATGTGACAGAATGAACCTAAATGAGCAAAGCCAACATGGGGGAACGCTGTTACGTGCTGAAATGAAGAACCTCCGGCAAGCAGCAGTGTTTCCGGGACAAACCCTGCTCTTTCACCCGTTTGTGCCAGATTAGTCACTGGGTGCTTTTTTTTTCTCGCTCTCCATCCCTCACTGGTGGATTTCAGCGCAGTGTTCACGATCAGCTCCTCTTTGCATCCTCGCGAAATATGTTTGTGACTGGCTGATATATGATCAATCCACCTTCAGCTACACAAACATTTCCACCTGGTGTGGTGTTTGTCTGCATCCTATTTGCACCCCGGATGTCTGGAGGGCTCACTAACTGTTGCCATGATTGACTTACAGCTACATGTGAATGTAGCGAATTGCAAACACACGTAATTGGCATTTAATACCAGACTAACAAGCCATCCTAATCACCAAGCCAAGAGGGTGATTTTGTAGAAAAAGCGCCTGTACTGTCGTCTAAAATGCATTCAAATGTCTGTGTATCATTGTTTTTTTTTAAAAAAAGATTGAAAATACTTCAGAAAAAACTCCATGTTGTACATTTCTTAAAAAATGTTCACCTGGCTGCTGCTGCTGCTGCTGCTTTAATACGTTGCATAAAACACAGAGGGGAGAGGGGATTCGAGCCAGAGTCTGCCTGTTATGTGTGTGCTGAGCTGAGTCACAAGGCACCTCTGGGATTTGAATGATTATGCTTGAGTAAATGTTTCTTTATGGGAGTGTGTGTGTGCGCGCGCGCGCGCGTGTGTGTCCGTGTGTGTATAAACATACTTGTGTGTTTTCTGTGTGTTGTAGCTTCTGGCCACTGTGCTGTCTCAGTCGGTAAAAGCCAAGGAGCATCTCTTGGAGCAGTCGCAGTCTGTGGAGCAGTCAGCAAGTGAGCACACGAAAAAAGCAACCCAGAACAATATCTCTGTTTGTACTTGATGTGATTGTCTGTGTCAGTTTGACGAAGATCACGCCGGGACACCCCGAATCCATCTGCACCTGTTTAAAACCGAACGCGTGTGATGGGTTTCGGTTCAAAGGAGGCGCGTTATCTGCGCTCAAAGTGATGACAATTAAAAATGATCAAGGCGGTACAACAAGTGCCCCCGGGGCCTGCTTGGATTGCTTTTATGAATCCTTTTCTCTCCGATTCACTTTTAGTCAACCTGGCCCTCGAAAGACCGTCTGTCTGTTCGTATCAGCCTTAAGCGGCTTTTGCTGCCCTGGTCCTTCTATAATCATATTGTAGGTTACGCTTCATTGATGAAAGCCTCTAAACAATCTGCTGGAAGTCTCGGGAATTGTAGAAATAGGAGTTTATCGTAGTTCTAATAAAGGTTCGAGTTGTTCGCAGCAGCATCGGCGGTTCGTTCTGTGACCAGCGAAACCTTGACGTTAGCATCGAGAATTAGCCTGAGCAGCTGTAACCACACCAGCTGAGTAGAGATGTGAACCTTAGTGTCAAACATTGAACCTTTGGTGCATAATATTCTTCAATAAATAGAGTAGACAAGTTTATCTGAAGGGAACAAAGTCATTCTGCAGTTTATTCAGCATCCGGATCCACATCAGCTGATGGTAAACAGCCAGTAAGTGTTTCTGAGACCATCATCATTAAAGGGTTGAAAAAATTGTGACAAATTGAAGAAGGAATCATTGGTGACAGCAATATTAAAAGCACGCGGGATGAAAAACAATCGTGATCTTTCGCTGCTCCTGTTGGGCTTCCGTGTAGCATCGTGTCGGCGTAATTTGTCGCCAGCCTCGCATTGTGTCTTCAGAGCAGAAGAATTGGTGTTAACTCGAATGAAATTGGGACCACGCGGGGACCGCAGTCATTAAGTTCTGTATAAACATGTAAACAATGCTGATGCTATTGATGTTGAAAAATAGGAAGAGCACCCCAAAAGCTCACTCTAACAACACAAACAGCAGCAACCACTCACAAGTGTTTACATACATACATACATACATACATACATACATACATACATACATACATACATACATACATACATACATATTGTACACACAAATATATGTATATACTGTACACATACACACACACACACAGACACACACACTGAACAATATAACTGCATTCTTCCTATGCACAGATTACAGTGTGACGTTTGGACTTAAGAGTGTCTCAACTGTCCCACTTGAATTTGGCCGCCGTGCTGGTCGTTGTTTCAGTAATCTCCCTCTGAAAGAAGCCCATAAATTACCATATTTAATCTGCTGTCATTCTTCTGGTTTAAGTGCTATGTGGGAAGTGTAGTGCTAAAACAGCACCGCAGAGGCAGCCAAGCATGAAAGCTGTTAGCAGATTTATTATGAAGGACCACGGAGGCAGCGCAGACTCCGCTCTGGGTTTTTTTGGGGTTTTTTTTCCCGTTTCTTCAGCGGTTCTCACCCCGGAACAATGCGCTCGCCAAACACCAACACCTGACAGCGCCGCGTGTTGAGAAAAACCAGGGGTATGTTCGACTGTTATATCATAGAAAGAGAGGTCTGATGGGAAATTGTGTGGAGAATCACCCGCTTTTTACTTTTACATTAATCGCCGCTCGCCCTCAACAAGCTCTTTTGTGAAAAACGGCTTGTGGCCATTTTTTACCCCGAATGGCAGAGTGAATAAAAATCGTCCTTTCTTGTCGAAGTAACGTGTGCTTTTTTTTTTCCCCCTTCTCTTTTTTCCTCTCGTCTCACTGTTTCAAACGTAACCTCCAGGCTCCTCTGGCTGCGCCGTTCATGAGCAGCGGTCGTTTGAGCGGAAAGCAGAGGAGGACGATGGGAAAGTGAGTTGCTGGACGGCAAACCGGGTTGACTCTGAGACCACCCCCCCCCTCTTTTCTATCTGTTTGGTTTTATGTCTTCTCAACCAGCACATTGGTTGAGGAGAGTGACATCTACACAGGTGGCAGAAGGGTGGGGTGGGGGGGTGGGGTACAGTGAGGTACAGTGAAGCAGCTACAGAGCTTCAGCTACAGAGGTACAGTGAGGTATCTGCCAGCGCGGCCGCACCTGAACAGATGACACGCTGACGATGGGCATGCGAGTGTGTCGCCATGGAGACAGGCAGAGTGACAGACACATCGAGGAGTCAGTTGCCGTCTCGCCTTCCGTCCTTACTACAGCCCCCTCCCCAACCCCCTCCCCCCCAAGCCCCACCCCCCTCACCCCCCCCCCCTCGCCGCCCTGCACACCACACTGAGACGCCCACATGCCGCCGCTCTGCTCTAGAACCTGCAAGCAGCGCCATTGGTTCATCCTTCAACTGGAATCATTCATTCAGAGCGCACAGGTTGTTTGTGGCTCGTTGGACTTTAATGATTTAACTCGGATGAACAAATTAGGCGGAATCGCCACTATTGTCAAATAATCATAGATTGACTTTTGTTTGGAGATCTTCAACACTTCAGACTCTCTAAAATAAAGGTGAATGGAAAGCGACTGACAGCCCATTTCACAGTTTTTATCCTTTTGTGGGAATTTATTAAGTGTTAAAAAAACCAACAAAGTGATGTAAAACTTTCCAGTTCTGGACGGAACACATTTTCCATGAAGTTTGCACGGGTGCTGTTTCATTTCCATTTATCTTTCTGTGGGGACGTTGGCATAAGTCCCAGCGGCAGAGATCCCAAAACGTAACCGGCTAATTATCACTCGAGGCAAGTATTATTTGCACTTAGTTCTTAATTCGTGCTCGTGTGTGAAGCTATTTTTAGGAGCCTAGATGAAGCACAAGCAGTATTGTTGTACGCAGTTATTCTGAACCACATCTAAGGTAGCAATCTGATAAAGCCTGTGGAGACTTTTCAGTCGCAGAAGGAAGCCGAGTACGTTTCTTAGTTGTAGGAGAGCTCGCAGGCTGGGATCCGTGTGCTACACTGTCTTTTTTCATCATTTGTTCCTGTAAAGCAGGGCTGTGATTATGGACGCCTCTCTGCAGTGTTCTAGAGCAGCGTTTCCTCCTCGGGGTGGGGGTGGGTGGGGGCTCTGCTGTGTCGGCGAACAGGCCTGCGTCGGGTGCTCTAGAAGAAGCCTGCGGCCTCTTCTAGCAGCAGGCAGTAGTGTTCTGTGTTCTGTGTTCTAGAAGCAGGCAGTAGTGACGTGGCTGGGTGAGTTTCAGCTGCAGTTCTACACCACCCACTTCCTCACCGCCGGATATGATCTAGACACCATTAGCCGCATGACCCCCGAGGTAAGGTCGTGACCCCTGACCCCCTCACGCCCCCCACCCCCCTCCTCCACCTCCCCTCCCTTCTCCGCAACCCTTGTCTGTCAAGGCTCCGCCCAGCACAGCTCTCAAATCAGCTCCCCCGCTGACCTGGATGATGTCATCATGACCCTCCTGTCTCTGTCACCTGACCCCCCCGGTGTGAGTCCTGAGCCTCAACCAGTCACTTCTCATACTCTGTCTGCTTCATTTGCATACGTGTGTTCACACATGGCCGCGTGCTCCCGCCCGTGCTATAAACACTGCGCTCTGTTTGTCCTTGAGTGTGGTTTTATTGCCATCGTATATGTGTGTGTATGTGTGTGGGGATGTGTGGGAGTACTGAAGCAGACACAGTGGTGTGACGTATATTCCCCCCCAAGGGCCTGAGACACTCATCAGAGATTATCCGCAGCAAAATGTTCCTGAAGGCACATCACACGCCGCTCGTGTATAAATGTCCGACTGGCACTTAAAATTGTTTACGTTTTAAGACGGAAAAAAAAGAGAGGAAAAAACGACTGCAGCGGCAGCGCAGGACTCGGATGTTGACTAAGTGTGCTTCACGTTGAAGGACCTGACGGCGATCGGGGTCATGAAGCCCGGGCATCGAAAGAAGTTAACGTCAGAGATCAGCAAGCTGCCCTCCACGGACTGGCTGCCCGACCACAAGCCGGTAAGACCCTCACGTGTGCTTTATTCGCGACAGCTTGCGCACAAGCGTGTCCGCTGGTTAACCCGATGAGTTTGTGCTCGGCGTTCGTTTCCTGATTGGTCCAAGCAACGTGCAGCATCAAGTGCTTGTTATTTGACGCCAGCCTCCTCAAATCTCACAGAAGCTGATGTCAGCATGCGAAAACACTTTAAAATCAATATTTTTATCTCAAAGTTTTATACAACTCTTCTTATGTTTGTCTCTGTGTATTTTCAGGCCAATCTGGGGGACTGGTTGTCTCACCTGGGTCTCAGCCAGTACTACCAAGTCCTCGTGCAGAACGGATATGAAAACATCGACTTCGTCTCGGACATCAGCCTTGAGGATCTGCAAGAGATCGGCATCTCCAAACTTGGTAGGTCGCAGCTACGTCATTAGGATGAGGAAAACAAACGCCTTCGAGGAAACGACGGAGGGGAGGCCATGAAGTCGCGACCCGTAACGGAGAACAAACAGGTGCCGAGGAAGCATCTGAAAGAGATCCGTTCAAAAACAGAGCGGCCCCCTCGGTAAACTGCCGAAAAAACAATGATATCTGAGAATTAACCTAATTAGTGTTTCGGTTGTTAAAAGATGCAGCGGGGCCCTGCTGCAGTCTGCATCCTGGGGACTGAACCTGTGGGCTTGTTTTTAATGAGCACGCGGAGCACAAACGGGGGTCTCTTTGAGGCTCACTCACTTTTGAAAAACAGGAAGAACGGGTTCACCGTAAAAGTCAAGAAAGTCGAAAGTTTTTTGCTTCCTGTCCGCCTTCAGGTCATCAGAAGAAGATGATGTTGGGGGTGAGGAGGCTGAAGGAGCTACAGAGAGGAGAGAGCAGCTCCGAGCCCCCCCAGAGCCCCTCCACGCCTCCGTCCAGCCCGGGAGGCAGCGCCGTCTCGGAGCCTCGGCGCGAGGCGAGGAAGCAGAGGGACGGCGCCCCCAGTCCGCTGGCCAAGCCCCGCCCGGGCCTCACGCACTCGCCGACCCCTCCGCAAACGCCGGGCCAAACGCCGCCGCAAACGCCCCCCCACGGCCGCCCCCATCAGGCCTCGCCCCGGGCCCGGCCGCGTCCCTCCACTCAGGTGGCGGCTGCGGACGCGTCGGTGCCTCTGCTGCGGCTCCCCTGTGAGGAGGAGGAGCGCCGGAGGACTCACAGTCTTATAGGCTCCGAATCGGACTCTCGCTATGCCACCGTGTGCCGCAGCAGCTCCGCTCACACTGCTGCCCTGAATGATGTCACTGTTAACCGCAGCCAATCGTCCGTCACCCTCCGTCCTCGGAGGAAGGGCCGGCCCCCGACGCCCCCCAAACGCTCCTGCTCTTCCATCACCGGGGGCGACGGGGAGGCGGAGGGACAGGGGGAGGGGCTGCTCGGCCTGCCAACGTACCGGGAGCGCCGAGCCAGCGACTGCGGCAGCCTGGGAGCGGCTTTGCGAGCTCAGGAGTCAGCGGGCCTGGAGAGATCAGAGGGGGCTTCCGGGAGCGTTCGCAGCCTCGCTGCCATGCTGGAAACGTCCATCGTTGGCGGAACCAAAACCCTGCCGAAGAATCTGGGGAGCAGCGCCAATTATCTGCAGGTGGGCAGTGGGTGACTGTGAGCATCACATCTTTGAGTTTGGAAGATGAAAAGTTGAACTTTACCGACCATCTCTGCTTGAACACAGTTAAATACTTTTTTTTTTTTAAGTAAGAGAGTAACTAGTTACGATGTGTTTGCTTTGTACTGGCATTACAGGACAGCTCTGCACAGAAAGATGTTATTAAAATGCACTTAAATTTGAAAATCTGAAAAAAAACCCTGATTTAATAACTGATGGTTGACCAAAATACAGAGAGCTCCTATAGAGGGACGCTAATGCTAATGCTCATGTGTCAAAGGAGGCACAGATACAAAATACTGTCAACGTTAGACTCTCGTGTAAGATGAACTGAATGAGGGAGGAATGAGTTGCAGCTCCTCCGTTTCGTTTCGTGAAATATGAACTATTTGGATCACAGCTTTGAATTCTTCTCAGTAACAGTTGGTGTGTGAACACAGTGTGCCAATATCATTGTGACTGCGATGCATGGTAATCAGTTACTCACAGTTTACCGTGAAAAGCAGTGGTTGTCCAGGAATGCATTAAACATGTTGACCCTGATACTGTTCACCTGTAACTCCAGGTTAGTCCCCCGTTGCTACGACGACAGGCGGGCGCAGGAGGTCTCGGATCGGAGGAAGAGGATGTTTTGAACCGGCGAAGGACCATCAGCGGACCCGAAGGTCTCCCGGGAGATCCTCATGACCGGTTACCCCAGCAACAGGTCCAGCAACGCCCAGAGCCCCGGCCGCGCTCCACCGTGGTCTCCTCGACGACGGAGATCGCGGACGGCACAGGGACGCTTCGAAGAAAGCCGCGTCCTCTGGCGGCGGACTCCGAGGCACCCGCGTCCGCTGCTACCACTGTCGTTACCATGACGACAGGCTCCGAAACCATCCGCAGGCGACCGAGGACGGCCGACCAGGCTGAGCGCGTGGCTCCAAGCAATACCCAGTCAGATTCTCCGAGCGGCCACGCGGACGGCGGGCGGAAAAACGACGGCGAGCTGCAGCAGAACGGCGGCGTGGTCCTGAGACGGAGGCCGGTCTCCGAGGTCTCCGACAGGACGGACGCCGGCAGGGAGAGCTGTGAGTGGATGGAGGCCAGGAAGTCTCTGAAGCCGCCGGTCTCGCCCAAACCCTCCTCAGTGGCGCTGAGAAAAACACAAGCCGACCCCCCAACCCCGACTCGCAGGGTCCCGCTGCCGGGACCTGAGAGCTCTGAGACGGCACAAAGCCCCGGTGAGACACTTACACACACACACACACACACACTGAGAATCACTGAGCTCTGAACACTACAGTGAAAAGTACAGCGATAAAGCGCTTCGTTAATGATGTTGCGAACGAAAAATATTCGATTCAAAACCAGAAAGAACGTAAAAAAGGTGCAGCCCAGTTACAGAATGTTTATTCGGGTGTGGCGGCACCTTTTTGTACCAGAAAACACAGTGTATTTCAGCACAAAAGCACTGTGGTGTCTCTCTGCATGCTGCTCAAACCTGCTCTTAGCACCTATTTACTGATGCACGTTCACGTCCAGTCGCTATATGGTGCAGGCCGCCTGTGGGAAGACGGTGGGCAGCAACAGATTAAGAAAACAAAGCCAGACCTCTTTCACCAGATGGTCATTACATAAACCTCCAGCGTTGATATTTAAGAGACAACGGCGCCGCTGAAAAGTGAATATCGCACTGGAAAGACTTACTTCATTGGATTGCTTTTCGTACAGTTTGGCTGCTTCTGACCTTGTTTCGCTGGAGATCCCTGATTGCTTCACACGGGCTGCAAACCCCTCCCTGATCACTGCCAAAATGTTACAGTGAAGCCAACTGTTGGACACATATAGCAACTGTAACATTTTTTTTACGAAAGCTGGGACGTTCAAAGACGTTTGTGAGCACGAAGTGTGAAAAAATCAACCTGACAGCCTCCTCTGTGATTCTCTGTGCAGAGCCAAAGCGGGTGCCCCCTCCTGTGTCCCCCAAACCCCGGGGGCCTCCCACGGCGCCCAAGCCAGGCAAAGCGATGGTAGCCTCAGCGGCCATGAGCCCGAGCCCGGCTGCGACGAGCCCGGCTGCGGCCAGCCCCACCCCAGCCCCCAAACCCTCGTCCCTGCTCTCGGCCGCCCCGCTCCCAGCCCCCGACACCCCCTCCGCTCCCTCCCTCTCCCCTGGACTCCCGCTCGCCTCGCCCTCCCCGGCGCAGAGCCCCTCCACCCCGTCGCCGCACCCCGTCAAGCCCCCCCGCTCCTCCATCGCCGGCCTGTCGATCGACCTGGCCGGGGGCCGGGAGGCGGAAGAGGAGGAGGAGAGGAGGCGAGAGGAGGAGGAGAGGAGGAGAGACAGGGAGCACAAAAGGCACAAAGAGCAGGAAGAGGAGAGGAAGAGGGAGGAGGACGGCACGGCGAGGGAGGTAAAGGAGAGAGAGGAAGGACCCAAAGAGGGAGCGGAGCAGGGAGGGGTGGTCCAGCACCGTTTGGAGGAGACCAGCGCCTCGTTGGCTGCAGCCCTGCAGGCGGTGGAGCACAAGATCAAAGAGGAGGACGCACAAAACGAGTGAGTGTCCTATCGAGACAGTTTTGCCAGCGAACGTACGTTTGGACCACACAGCAACCTCGCAGGGGGGCTCCGAGCTGGCGTCCCAGCCGATGATGACGGGGACGTACCCGAGCGGGGTTTTCGCTTCTCTTGGCTCGTGAGCGAGCTGCAAAGTGAGACGACGTCGCTCCAGCTCCAGCGCCTCCGAAGTTATAACTCTGCTCTGTTATGGTGCCGGCTGACAGGCAGTCGGAGCCGTCCCAGCCGGTGGGACGCCGCGTCACCTTTGAAATACAAGTCGAATAGTCTCTCAGAAGACTTCCCGTGCGCAATCATTTTCAGGACTATTTCCGGGACATGAATCTGCCGGGAGGAGCCGACTGAGCCTCCGAGTACCCACTCAGTTTGTCTGCGTGAATGTGTGTCTCTGTGTCACACATTATTGGACAGGCAGCGTGTCCAGGGTGTTCCCTGTCCCCACCTTGTAGGAGCTACGATCTTCTCCAACGCCGAGATTAGAGACCAGTTTGAGGACGCATGAATTACACACAACTGGACATTGTCTGTCCACTGTTTGCTTCTAAAAAGCCGCAAAGACATAAATTGGACCTGATTCTGCACGAAATAGACGTGACCAAGTGGTTTAGTCCTCCGGGAGCGGGTTGGTGTTGAGTCTGCTCATTCGTTGATTCCTCTCAGTCCCCAAATCAGACGATCTTACAAACGTTACGTCACGAAGGTCTTTCACCACACTGTGGCGTCTGAAAAAACTTGGGCCGAGTCCTCGAGAGAAGTCCGTCTCAGCACCAGAACAGGCGTCCAAGTCGAAGTGAGCCGCCGCCAAAGTTTACTCTCAGTAGAACAACGTTGAAATATTTAACATTTTAAATGGCTTTGCAAGCTCTGAGTCAGAGGGAAGCGGTTTTGTCCCCGTTTGCAACGATAAACTGCTCCAAATGTGCCACTGATCTGATTCCTGCCCGGGGGGGGAGCCGGCGTTCTTATCGGGCCCGTGTGTGCTGTAGTGTTTGAAGGGTTCACCCCCTCACCGAAGGGACTGAGGTCGGAGTATTTATAACCTCTGACTTCAAAATATAGTCAACGCCTTGAGCCTCAGTCCTGTTCGGTTTGGCTGCACTGCTCCACGTCCTCGGCAACAGCCGAGCTGGAGCTCGTGAAGGCGATGTTTGACATAGAAACAAATGAAAAAGCCAAATTATTCATTCATTCATTGTCTGTACCGCTTATTAATTCGTCTCTATGGGTGGCGGGAGGTGCTGGAGCCTATCCCAGCTCTTTACAGGCGAAGGCAGGGTACACCCTGGACAGGTCGCCAGTCCATCGCAGGGCAACACAGAGACAATCAACCATTCACACCTAAGGACAATTTACAGTCACCAATTGACCTTATGCATGTTTTTGGACTGTGGGAGGAAGCCAAAGTACCCGGAGAGTATGCACAGGGAGAACATGCAAACACCACACAGAAAGGCCCCCACCTGGGCGCGAACCCATGACTTTCTTACTGTGAGGCGAGAGCGCTGACCACCACGCCACCATGCAGCTAAAGCAAAATTACTGTAACCTTAACATATATATGTGTCTTCTATATGTCTATATATGTCTACGCTATAACAGTCTTCTGTTGCGTAAACACTCGTGATGATGAGGTCAGTGCAGAATTACAAACCCTCTTATGCTGCGGTTTCGTTGACGTCCAAAGAGTGATTTTCGGTAGACTGACCACCCAGAGAGAGGTGGTCCGACTGTAGTCCGACTGTAGTCCAACTGTATCTGTGTGGCCTTCACCTCACTGACAGCCAAACTCTCTCCGTGTCCTTCCCTCTTGCAGCTCTCTCTCCAGCAAAAAGGAGACCGTCTCCATCTTGGACGACATCGGCAGCATGTTTGACGACTTGGCCGACCAGCTGGACGCGATGCTCGACTGACGTCCGGCCAGCGTCTCCCCTCCGACGTGTCCCTCCCCCCTTCCCCTCCTCCTCCTTCTCCTCCTCCTCTCCCTCCTCCCTCTCTCAACATGTGTAGGTGTATCAAGGAAAAAAAAAAAAAAAACTCTCCCGAGGCTCGTTGTTGCCGCCCAGAGAGAGCGCGGTGTGTTCGGGCGCACGTCCCCCCCCCCCCTCCCTCGTCCCTACCAGAGCGCGTCTCTAATGTAGCCTTGTACAGTACTGAGGAAGGAGTGGGGTGGGGGGGTCCTCTTTCGTCTGGTGCAGTAGCTCGGGTGCGCCTCCTGGTGCGGCGAGGCCGCTCCCACACAACCTTTGACCTCTGCAGCCCAGCGAGCAACCGCCGGACCAAGAAGCACAATCGCCCTCCTCATCCTTGGTCGCTGGACACACTGCGGCCGGGTCGGCTGTGCTGACTCAGGCGTCAGGCAGGGAGGCAGACGGATGAGCATATTGCTTACAAGAATTTTAAAAAAAGAAGAAGAAGAATAAGCACATTAACTGTCTGACAGACAGATAAAACAGCTAGATAGATAGAGAAGATGATGAAATATTGGAGGGGGATTTTTAAAAAGCACACGACGGGCCGCTTTCTGAGTCCGTCTCACTCCTGCAACGTCACAAAAGATGCATTTTTCCCGACGAATCGTAGCCTCTGTTTCTCTTCTGTATGCTGTATGCTGAGTGGAGGACTGTGGTTAGCCGGACTTCCCGTTGTCTCCGTTCTCGTTGCTGTTGTTGCCGTTGCCGTTATCGTTGCCGTTGCTGTCGTTACGAGCGTGTGCGTGCGTAGTCCCTGCTGATGCTCATGTCAATGTCCTCCCGAATCGTACAGTAGTTACTCTAATGATCAGAAAGACGATATAGATGTGTGTCCATGAATTCTGAGATACTTACTCGCAAACACACTCTCTCACACACAAACACACACACACGCACGCACACACACACACACACACACACACACACACACACACACATGGTGTTTTGGCCTTACAGGTGTTCATCGATATCTGTGAAGGTTTATTTGGAAATGAAACACAAACTGGCACAGTGAACACACGCAGTACATCGCACACACACTCACACACACACACACGCACACACAAACAAGCACACAGACACACACGCACAAGCACACTCATGCGGTATATCACTTTGTCCTGCTGCAGTGAACAGTGTTTTTAAAAGATACTCCTATATTTCAATGCTTTATATAGTACATCCAAGTCAACATAAATGCATAGAGTTTATAATATACCTGGGTATTTGAGCTGTTAGAGCTCCCTCTAGTGTTGGTTAGTGAAACTGCCTCTGATCTGCCCCGCTGCCATCTTGTCTTCCTCAGCCTCGCTCCTCCTGTGTCTCTTTTTTGTTGAATCTGCATCTCTCTGTGCCTTGTTGGTGTTCTTCCACCTGTAGTCGGTTTATTTATCCACCCCGACGCGTTCGACGTTTTTTTTTTTTTTCTGCTTCCTTACGACTGAAAAACAAAACACCCCAGTGTGTCTGTGACGTCACCACTAGCTTCTAGGTTGAGTTGTGAGGCCCCTCCGATCTGTTCCCCCTGTTTGAAACCTCCTGTAAGCATCAATAAGCCCCCCTGCCTCGCCCCACACCTCCATAAAGTGTAATAGGTTGCCCCCCCCACCCCCACCCCCTCTGGTTCCCCGGTTTCAGTGGGTTTTATTTCTCCCATATAAATGAGACAGTGGATCGACCGCCAGTGTTCATCCCAATGAAGAGTCCACGTGTATTTTTATGCTCTTTGGAAAACAAAGATATATTTGAGAGACAGATGGTTCTATGTGAATAATAATGATAATAACAATGACAACAATAATACTATTGATGACAATTATAAACATTGAACTGAGGTGAGCTGATTGAGCCTGTAAATTTATGGTTGAGTTTTGGATGTGTTGTGACGGCTGTCGTGCCATGGTTGGGTTTAGGTTGTGTTTCTGCTGTGACGATGCATTCCTGTACAGCTGTGATGAGAATAAATGTGGAAATCAAAACCTTGCTGACTCCGCCTTCAATCGCACCACTGTGAGGGGGAACCAGGCAGAAACAGATTTGGCCACGCCCCCTTGACCTCTGATCGATACAGGGTTGACAACGATTTTCTTTTTGCTAATCTGATGGTGATCACTTCCTGCCTTCAGTCGACGAACAAAATATTCCCTCAACAGTCATACCTGTTCATGACTATGCTCGTTAGATCTCCTCACTACAGATCAGCCATGGCCTCATTGTATTTCATGTTACCATAGAAACATATGAACTTAACTTAACTCACTTAAAAACCCTGCAGCAGCAGACTTTGTGAAAATGGAATAGTTGTGTCACTCTCAAAACTCTCTCTCTCTCTCTCTCTCTCTCTCGCTCTCTCTCTCTCTCTCTCTCTCTCTCTCTCTCTCTCTCTCTCTCTCTCTCTCTCTCTCTCTCTCTCTCTCTCTCAACTGTTGATTAGAGGCCCAAAGAACCTGGATGTCTGAGACATGTGCCAGTTATATATGTAAAAAAGACAATGTGACAAAACAACAGGAGTCCTGACTGCAAATGTTACAGCACTGTTAAACTTTTAACAAGTCAAACCTCCAAATCCATCACAACTGAAAGTATTTCAAACACAAAACAAACCTTTGACTTGTAGCTCTAAGTAGATTTATTTTTCATGTGTATAAATTAGGGAACGTTGAAATGAACATTAATTTAAAGTCACTCAGAACTTCAGGTTTCTGACTTCGGTGTCAATGAAGGCGTTAAAAAGCATTTCCGACGAAGAAACCGTGTCCAACTTTATACAACTACAACTCCCACAATCCTCTGTTGACGCGTGTGCGTCACTGGAGAGTTGTTTTCGGTGCGACGCTCACAAAGTCGTTACCATCTTATTTAACCTGAATAAAGTGTTGGTTTACTTTGTATTTATGTGGCAGACGCAAGATGGAACTGACAGAAGCCAAAACTAAACCGGGTGCGCAACATAACAAAGACTTTATTAGTTAAAACTTAGGCTAAACGAAGCTAGCTCTGCAGCTAACAGGCTAAGGAAGAGGAGGGGCCGCGAGCCCGAACACCCCCCCCTGCTCGAGGAGGAACGAGTCCTTTCGCCGCCGTCTGCTGAGAGAGCTGCACCGCTGCTGCAAGCCTGCTGCACTTCTCCAGAAAACAGCTCAACATGGCATCACAACGAAGAAGTAGGAAGAAAACACACAGCTGCACGCTGTCACGGAGTGTTTTAAAGGAACCTGCGGGGGTGAAATGAGTGAGTATGAAGCTGCACACGTGGAACACTCAACACGTGGGTGCGACTCAGCACAGCATCCAAGAGCCAAAACCAGGTTCCACGGCACAACTCGGCCTCCCTGCACCCCCAAACGCACCCCTTTTGCTAGTTCCTCGCTGTTGAAGGTGGTCAGAATATACTATTCAGTGAGCCATGACAGGGGGTTCAAAGGGGGCAAGGGCCACCTCAATAGCTCGCTTGGACCGTCCTGTAACCCCCCCCCCCCCCTTTCTCAAGGTTCCCTTTTGACAAATCAATATTCAACTTTCGCCTGGAAAGTCGTCCATGCAAATACTGTTATTGATCTCACCAGCTCTCTACTGACTTCCTGCTGCTGTTCAGGCTCATCTTACCTCCTGATCAAACTGATCAATATCTGCCTCCTTCACAGGGACCACCGGCTGGACGGTGATCGTGTCAGAACTGGTTCATTCCACTGTGAGGGCACTGTGGTGGTCCGGATGTCACAGCAGCCGGACAGGAACTGGTGAGTTTGCTCCTCGCATCGTCTGATGAGCTGATTCCAGCCGGTGATGACAAACTAAATCAACTTTTCTGACACCTACTATGAGAGCTGAACTCCAGCTCCTGATT
>JASSRZ010000074.1:12542866-12553453 GCA_032164315.1 Malacoctenus gilli | reverse complement strand
CTGATTCCAGCCGGTGATGACAAACTAAATCAACTTTTCTGACACCTACTATGAGAGCTGAACTCCAGCTCCTGATTCCAACTCCACCCTGAGGCCTGGACGCACAGGATCCCATGGGTGTCCAGCTCCATCGCTTGACTGGTCTCCTGAACCCCCTTTTTTTATTTTGTCTTTATCGCAGCCGACAGAAGAGTTTCACTGCGTGGACTGACGAGCCGCTCGGATGAAACGCTGCAGATTCACAGCTGATCCCACTGCAGGTGGGTCTGTTTTTCATCCTGCACCTGCGTGTGGCTTCACAGTTCTCAACATTTAAAGCCGGTGATGACAAATCAAACCAACTTTTCTGACACCTACTATGAGAGCTGAACTCCAGCTCCTGATTCCAACTCCACCCTGAGGCTTCGAAATCAGCCGATGAACAGTTTCCAGCTCTTTTGTGCTCCTTTCTAACTTCTACCTAATTTTATTCCCCACATCACAGCTCGGAATGGGATGGATTGAGGACCTTGAGCGTGCTGGATGGAGATCAGCTTTAATTAATCCGAAAAGCAGGTGAGATCATGTGTATGTTCAGTCCCAGGCCTGCGTGTTACCCCCTCTTTTTGTGCCCCCTGTGAGAGCAGGATCGGTCAAACACGGTGTTCTTAAGCATCTCTCCTGGCCGGTGATGACAAAAATCAAACAACTTTTCTGACACCTACTATGAGAGCTGATCTCCAGCTCCTGATTCCAGCTTCATCCTGAGGCCTCGGAGCACATTCAGGACAACCTCCCGCCTGCGTCGTCATGTGAGGAGTAATTTGGGTCCTCTGTTTCCTCCCCAGTTGCTGCTTGGCTGCCAAAAGGAACTGGTCCTGGTCGAGTGTCTTTCCTTGTAGGTCTCCCATTTTTAAACGCGTTTTTCACCATACCTAATTCTGGAATGTGTTTTTTTTTTTTTTTTTTTGAATTGCACTAATTGTTACAAACTGATTTGTCTGTTTCAGATGTTATAACACTCAAATGTTGTTCTCTGATCTGAAGAAAGGCCAGATGAACCCTGAGTGAGGCTGAAACTCGCTCTGTTTTGCTCAATAAACACTAATGCTGAATAAACACTGTCATCTGATTGGTTTGTGTGTGGTGTTCTTTTTCTGTGAGTTCAATCCAGCGTAAGGGGGGGGGGCAGGAACCACAGAATGAGAGGGTTCATTTCACTCGTGGTCTGGCAGATGAGGACAGACCAGGGAGTGGGAACCATGTGCAACACTCTTCTGGAGGCAGGAGAACCACTTCACCAGATTGGAGAAGGATCTGTCCTTCAGAGCTGCTCTTGTGGATCCAAGATCCAAAGATAGGCAAGTGGAATAAATGTACGAGTCCTAGTGTATTACACTTGAATGCTGTGATAAATGAATGTCACACAAACCAACTTCACAAGAAATTATGAAAGCCAAACGCTTTGAAAAAATGTTATTTTCCAATATGTCCATGTTCAGATTATTGTTTATCTATTCTAAGTTGATGCAAGGCAGAGAAAACTCACAAGACTTGTTTTTTTTTTTATGTTTTCAGTTGCTGAAAACATTTTTTATTTTGCCAAATGGTTTCGATCAGGCGCTGTAGGTCCGTGTCTGATCAGCTAACCATTTTTTTGGCATTTCATTTTATTTGTGGGAGAAACCGGAGTACCCGGAGGAAACCCACTGACGCCACGGGGGGAGAAAAATCTGGGTGTTGACGAGTAACCCAGAATTCTCTCTTATGAGGCCACGAGACCGCTTGTCAGGCCGCTGGAGCGTCCAGGAAATAGTCTGTTCCTGCAGTTAAACATTTCTGCCACCCCTACAGGAATCTTGACTGTTCTAGTCCCATGTGTCCTTAGGACCGACGACTTTGGTCCGTTTAGAACCAAACGGAGTCGATCTTTGTGAACCAGGACCGGGCTCTCTGAAGACGGCTTTTCTTCTTCTTCCGGCTCCAGTCCCGGATCTCTGGCTCCGTTTGGTCTCCGGGGGGCTCGGGACTGGAGAGGACCCCCGCAGTCTCGCCCGCGGTGGCAAAACCATTGGGAGGCTTGAACCTGAAGGCAGAAAGGCAGCAGGTTCGTCAAAGGTTTGTGTCGCTCAGCGCTTGTAGGGCGTGTTGAAGAAACCACACCTTTCGTCAGCGTCCACAACTTAGGGCTCTCCCGCGGTGTCGTTGAACGGTCGAACGACGATGACGTTCCTCTGAAGAGGTGTCTTCCCCTTTTGAAGGCGCCTAATTTCCAGTGTTGGTCGCGCCTCCTCCGGAGGGCTCAACTCAAACCCTTCTGTCCGGAGGTCCACAAAATTGCCTGTCGAGACTGCCACAGAATTGTCTGTTGAGGATCCAAAGGGGTCGTTGATCAATTCGTCCTCTGTGCTGCGAAACCAAAACGGGATACGTGTTAGAGAAGTTGTCACTGCATATTAATCTTGCTCTCGTGATGACCAATCACGGATGATCAGGTCTAAATATCCCAACTGGAGTTTAGCAGTTCCATCTCTTATTCTAATTGTGTGTTCTAATGTTTTGGAAAGTTTCAAGAAGTAAACAAAACTACTGTCATGTACGTAAATCTACGTTAAGAAAACCACACCCAACAATCTATCGTAACTAACCTAAGGTCAGCGACCTCCAAATAACTACCACCAGATCTCTCGACGGGAAGGCCCATTCAATGACGCGAGACGTTAAGAAACGCTAAAGAATAAGAGCACGTTTGCTGGGTTCACTGCGTCACTCCACACAGTGACCCGCATGAAAGTCAAGAAAAGCTGCAACAACACTTACTCCTCACTGGAGACGTCTTCTCCCTCGTCGTAGCCCCCGGTGATGAAAGGATGATTCAGGATGCCTTCGGGGGTGATCCTGTCCTTCACATCCCACGTGAGCATGGACATCAACAGGTCCAAAAACGCTGCGCGGTCCTTCTTCAGCTCACGGGAGCACCGCTGTCACGGGGGGAAAAAAAGTAAATAACGGTATTTTAGTCAGCACCAGGTGCAAGTGACCGATAACAATGTCCCTCTCAATTGATTCCTCTTTTGTTTTCAGCCAACATACCTTTTTCAAGTCGTGCAGCGTTACAGTGAAGTCGTTGCCGTCTGAATCCCGTCCATAGAGTTCCTTCTGTGACTAAAAAAAAAAGAGAGAAGATTGACCGTTTGTTTCTACAATGACGCGCATTATGGGGCTGCCACAACAGGTCATCACAAATTGCTTCGGACGTTTGGGTCTCACCTTCAGCACCCACGAGCCACCGTCTCTCTTGAAGTACTTGCGTGGGGACAAGGAGGCACTGACCAGATGTTGAGGAGGTGGACCGAGGAGGTCGATGATTGACTCCAACTAGAACAAAAGAGGAGACGGTTCAGTTTTTTCAGGTCTTTTTTTTTTTCTTTTGAAGATAAATTGAAACATCAAATGGTATCTGTTCTTCATGAGATCCTGCTCACCAGCTCATATTCATGCCTTGAAATGAAAAGCCAATTTCCAAGGAGCATTTCTGCCATCACGCAGCCCAGCGACCACACGTCGATGGCCTCCGAGAGCGGCAGCTGGAGGATGACTTCAGGCGATCTGAAAAGAGAAGACCCAGGGGACGGGACGGGAGGTCAGAGACACTGAATCACGTGAGAAACTGTTGGCAAAAACTGAATCCCACCATGAGTACAAAGCAGGTCAACAGTCCGAGTTAGAAAAGCTTTCGCCAAAAGAAGATGAAACCTCACCTGTACGCGATCGCCTGTTTTCGGCTGCCTCGCATCATGTAGTCGGAGTACTCGGCCAAACCAAAGTCGATCAGTTTGACCTTGAGGGGCTGATTGATGTGGTCCACAAACATGATATTATCTGGCTTTATATCTGTGTGGACCATCTCCAACCCTTTCAGGCTTTTCAGAGTCACGGCCACTTGCTGGACGACGGTCCGGATGTCCCCCAAAGGCATGCGTCCGAACTTGCGCAGATATTTCTCCAAGCTCATGTCCAGGAGTTCAAATTCTAGAAACAACCTGTCGTTGTCTAGGATTTGCCCGTGGCACGTGACGATGCCTTGACCTTCAAGATTGTGCCTCTTCAGGTCTTCGAACATGCGGGCCTGTGGAGACACAACACGTCAATCAGATCACCAGCGCAAAAGACACTCCAATCGAACTCAACACCGCAACCAAAAGGTTCATTTCTTATTCATCCGTATGAGATCTGCTTGGGTTCTTCGCGTAGTATTAGTACCACATTTAGAAGGATTTGTCTCAATGGACAAGGGGACAATGTCTCACCTCATGCACCAGGCCTGGTTTTTGGTTTAACGTCGATATCTTTAAGGCCACGTGGTCCTTGGCTCCTGGTTTCTGGCACTGCACGACCTCACCGTAGGCGCCGTTCCCCAGGACCCTGATACGCTTGTAGCCCTCAGGGATAGCGAGCTCGTCCACGTCTTCCTCGGGTGACTCGAGCGGATTATGGGTCTCCTTGGGGCTGTGAAAACAGACGATTGACACGTAATGAGACAAAAGAAGGAAAGAAGGAAAACAGAAACCCGCCGGCTGCGTTCACTATCGCGGAGTGACATTGTAAAAAAAAAAGAAGAAATGCCACTGTGACATTGTGAAATCCAAACCACAATCGACACTAACTCCTCCTTGGAGACTTCACAATCTTCGCCATATCTCCCGGTGATGAAAGGGTGATTTAGGATTCCTTCAGGGGTGATCCTATCCTTTGCATCCCACATGAGCATGGACTTTAACAGGTTCCCACATGCTGCCAGCGCTGCAAAATCTATCAGGTCGTCGTCCTCCTCCTCCTCCTCTTCCTCCTTCTCCTTGAAGCACTGCTGCCGTGGGAAACAAAAGTAAATAACAACATGATAGTCCGCACCATGCATGAGTAACCTAAAAACGGAAGGGCGTTCCTTTGCAATTGATCGTCTTTTGTTTTCACCAAACTTACATTCTTCAAGGGGCTCAGATTTCCGTGGGTGCCCGCCGTGAGGCGCTCACTATTGGAATCCTCCTCGGAAATTTCCTCCAGTGACTAAAAGAAGAGAATGCTGACCATTAGTTTTGTTTGTTTTGTTGTTAAAGAGCGACGCGTGTTTCCTTGTTACGGGGCTGCCACAGCAAGTCATCACGAATTGCTTCGGACGATTCGGTCTCACCTTCAGCACCCACGAGTCACCGTCTCTCTTGAAGTTCTTGTGCGCGGACAGGGACGCACTGAGCAGATGTTGAGGCGGTGGACCGAAGACGTCAATAATTGCCCTCAACTGACAAAAAAAAAAAAAAAAACAGAAGACAGTTTAGTTTTTTCACGTCACTTTTTTTTTTTTTTTCTCACAAAGTTAAAATGAAATAAGCGTCAGCTGCTCTCCACGGTCCTGCTCACCGTTTCATAGTCCCAGCTCGACTGGAAATAGTCCGCTCCAAAGAACATTTCTGCCATCACGCAGCCCAGGGCCCAGACGTCGATGGCCTCCGAGAGCGGCAGCTGGAGGATGGCTTCAGGCGACCTGAAAAGAGAAGACCCAGGGACGAGACGTGAGGCCGGTGACGCCGTCAAATCGAGGACGAAGGCAACTAAAGAACTGAACCAACGTGAGAAGCTGTTGGCAAACTGAATCCCATCACGAGTGCAATGCAGATCAACAGTCGTGGTTAGACATATACAATAGAATCTCACTTGTGGGTGACTAGCTCCTGTGTGCTGCCTTGGAAGGAGCTTTTCGAATGTTCGGCCAAACTGAAGTCGATCAGTTTGACCTTGAAAGGCTCATCGACAACGTCCACGAACATGATGTGTTCCATCTTCACATCACCGTGAATTAAGTTGTGCTTTTTCAGGCCTTCCAAAGCCAGAGCCATTTGTCGGATGACCCTCCGGATATCGTTCAATCCGAAGTTCCTGACGCCATGAAGTGTGAGATACTCCTTCATGTTCATGTCCAGAAGTTCAAATTCCAGACACAACATGTCCTCGTGAACAATGCTCCCATTATACTTGATAATGTTGTCATTGTCCACATTGAGCATCTTCATCCTTTGACATATGAAGCCCTGTGGAGATGCAGAAGGATCATTTCATCACTTACATCACTGCACAAAAATACACTTTAATGAAACGTTACAACACAAACAAAAGGGTCAACATTTGTTCATTCGTACAAGTGTTCTTTACTACCAAACGCCACCTCCAGTGTGATTTGTCTCAATTGACATTGTCCTACCTCATGCGTCAGGGTGTCATCCTCAAAGGTGGGCGCGATCTTTAGGACCACCTCCTCCTGAGTTGCCAGTTTCTGGCAGCGGACAATGAGCGTGGGGTCACCGCGCCTGACGACCTCGAGGAACTTGTAGCCGTCTGGGATTACGGCTAGGTCCAGCTCGTCCTCGGTTGACCAACATGGACGAGCTCTGATCAGAACAAACAAGACAGGGAATCGAGCGTAAGTTCCAGACAAGGAAAACGTTGCTTTGGAACAGTGCACAGACATTTTCTGGGGCAGTTGGTTGTGAACCAAAAAGGCCTCTTGTGCTGCGTGGAGAAGCGTCGACCTGATATTGTCATAGATGACTGCAGGCGTTCGCACGCAGCAATAACTGCTACAAAATAACGTACTTCACGAAGCTTCATTCCTCATTTAGTGTCACCAAATCCTTCTGTGTTGTTCAGTTAAACTTTGAGATGTATAAAGTACATGAGTTTCCACTTTAAAATGTGAGCTTTAAAAGACACCTAAACAGTTAACATGACTGTGGTCATGAGTCGAACCTTTCTTCAGAGACGTCCATGGCCTCCTCCTCCTCCTCCTCGATGCTGGTTAAAGGGCTTCGGGTGGACGGCGAAGAGTGTCTTCTCTCCTCCTCCTCCTGCTGCTGCTGAGGCTCCCCTTCTTCCCTTCTTCCCGGCTTCTCCTTGCAGAGATGTAGTCTGGTGAATAAAGAGACTGTGTGAGAAAGTCTGCTTGGTGCTATCGTCATTTTGTCGTGGCCATAAATTGATTGTCGTGAGCGTCAAACTGATGGAGCTGACGGGCTTTCGGCTGATTGAGGCTTTGAAAATTTCCAAGAGAAACTGACTGTTCCGGTCATGCGCGTTTTTTCCTGGAGCAGACGACCCGAGAACCCAGTTCTCAGCTGTTTCGCTGTCTAAAGTGAAGTACTTACATTGGACAGTCCTCGAACCAAACGGCGTCCACTCTTTTCTTGATCCAGGACCAAGCGCGTTGAAGGCAGTTTTTTTTGCTCTTCATCGTCTTGGTCAGAGTTCCTTTCGCCTTTGGCTCGGGAACAATTTCCTCTGGACCATCTGAAATTGTGGAAACGGACATACAGAAGGTGAAAGTGTGTAACATACCTTCCATCTTCGAATCCAACGGTGAAGACACTTCGTTGCTCCTGCTCGGTGGTGCCAAATGAAGTGAGGATGAGGGCTAACTGCTGGGCGATATATGAGGACTGTTAAGTGATGTCATCAAGGACAAGATTAATGCAATGACGTTGCCTGGCAACCACAGTCCTGTGAAGGTGTGATCACCCAAACTGATGGATTTTCACATGTTGCTGGCTAGCTTTGGATAGAATAGAACAGAATAGAATAAAACTTTTTATGCTTTGTAGTTTTGTTCATTTGGACTGGAGCTTTCGTTTGTGTCTGAGTTTAAAAAAAAAATCAAAACAACCCTCAAATCTGGGGCTTTCCCATTACAGACGCGTGAAATGTGTACATTTTTAACGCTGCACGTTGTTGCACAGTCGCCATTGTTGACACAGCCCGGCTGCCATACACATGGACGCAAAACAGTTCATTGCGTACCATTTTGAAATGAATCTCAGTGAGTGACAGGCGATGACAGGCAGTCACGACGGATAATGTCTATGGATAAAACCGTGAGTAACTGTCCAGCCAATGAGGCAGTTCACGTCACGTGTGTTTACTTGCGCAGCTCGTGTCATTTAAAGCGCTTAATGCGGACGTACCGCGATTTAGCATGTTAGCATGTAGCTGACGGTGCGGCGGAGCTCGGAGAGGTGAATGCTGCCAAGTGCGAACCCTTAATTATGGCGGTGTTGTGGCACAGACACACACCAAGTCAAAGTAAAAGCGAGATGCGGCCCTTTTAAGACGTATTGGCTCTCGGAGTATGTGTGAAAAGAACAAGAAACTGGGAAACTGTGATTTTTTTTTTCAAGCGGGAAAGAGCCTGACAGAGGAGAGGCCGTCTTGTAGCAGCCAGGCCGTTTTGTGAGCGGAGAGCTCCCGACCGATCGCTTACTTTTGAATACATCGGAATCGGGGGAAAAACAAAGGTACACATTTCCCATACGTCTTTAAGTGGTCCGGATGCCATCGTTTCGGTTTTTAATAACAATAGGGACCGTTTGGCAGGCTAATAAGACCATAAACCACCAAATAATTGTATTCATTTTAATCTGCAGCAACATCATAACGGCTTGTGGCAGTTCTCCGACAAGTGCGTTACGTTCAAAAGCGTGGGAACTGTTTATTTCCTCCCCAGTTGTACTTGGCTGCCAAAAGGAATCGGTCCTGGTCGAGTGTCTTTCCTTGTAGGTCTCCCATTTTCAAACGCGTTTTTCACCTTACTTTTTTCTGGAATGTGCTATTATTTATTTATTTTTTAAATTGCACTAAATGTTACAAAATGATTTGTTTGTTTCAGATCTTACAACACTCAAATGTTGTTGTCTGATCCGAAGAAAGGCCAGATGAACCCTGAGTGAGGCCAAACTCACTCTGCTGTTTTGCTGAATAAACACTTAATGCTGAATAAACACTAACTGTCATCTGATTGGTTTGTGTGAGGTGTTCTTGTTCTGCAAGTTCAATCCAGTGTAAGTGGACCCCCTGGGGGGTGGGGTGGACTGGGTCAGGAACCACTGAATGAGAAGGTTCATTTCACATGTATCTCCATCCCAAATGTCAGAGACAAGCTGAGGACAACGTCAATCCCTGTGTTGCCGCCGGCCCAGAGAAGGACGCCAGGAAAATGAAGGCATTTTAAATGACAACACCACAAAAAATGGGGGTTTTCTCCTTTTTTACACTGTTCAAGTGACTGAAAACAAAGGATGTATGCTGCTGAAAATGACTCGCATTAAAATGGGTCATCAAGTCTTGAAATGTTATGGTCGAGTTGGACCATCAACATGTTTTATTAGTGGGGCCTCAGGTCACATGTTCTCTCCATGTGAACCAGCCTTCCTGGTTTCCTCCCACAGTCCAAAAACAAGCAGGGAGGTCAGTGGGTGACTCCAAATGGCCCACAGGTCTGACTGGGTGTCTGTTATGGACCTCCGTGACCTGTAATAGCAGGAAACGGTGAGGAGGATGAATGAGTGAATGCGTGAGTGAAAGGTTTAAGCAGAGAGATGTGCTGCTGATTGATTATAGGCCTGAAAGCTGTGAGATTGACAAAGCTCATTTTGAAATCAAATCAAAGACTGCAAGGCAAATGTAGACTGTGTGTGTGTGTGTGTGTGTGTGTGTGTGTGCGTGTGCGTGTGCGTGTGCGTGTGTGTTGAGCCTCTGAGGATCCAGCCCACATCATGTCCGCAGATTAACCCCCCTTCGTGTCCGCCTGTGTCCTCTCCTCTGTCCCGTGCCCTCATTTGCGTGTGCTCCTTCTCGGGCTGGTCCTCACAGAGTCAGGATTTCCCTCCAGGTGAGCTCTGCGCCCCGGCCGCGCTTTGACTGGCAAAGCAGGCGGCGCGGCTCCCTTTTTCTCCGCCCTGCGCATCGCGCATCCAGTCGCTAGCCGAGAGGAGCGCAGGGGAGTGCCTGTGCGCCGCGGACACCGACACACGCAGCTTCCTCCTCCTCCTCCTCCTCCTCCTCCCTTACACACACATACACACACGCACGCAGTCGGATTGAAGCCGGACTCCTCTGCCGGGGTAAAACGCCGCCGACTCATCCTTCCTGAGCCCGGTCTGCTCCCTCTGTCCGCCCGCCTGCGCATCTTGTCCCCCCGCCGTCCGCTCCGGTTGGCACCGACGGTAAGAGCGCCTCTTTTTGTTTCCCCTGCGGTGAATGTTTCCTCCATTATTTGCGCGTTTTCCTCTGCTCATCACGACACATCTGCGCCCAGGCTGATGTTGCTCTCCTTCAGGTAGACTGCGGCCGCTGATACGCGGAGGATTTTTCCCCCCCGTTTTTGACGTAAAAACCCCTCCACCGACTCGTTCCGGTGTAAATAAGAGATAAACGGCAGTGGTGGAGAGTGATTTCGGACCAACTCATTCGGAAGGGTTTTCGTTTATTTATTTATTTATTATGATAGGCCGTGTAATGAAATGATGATGGAGGCCTCTGAGGCTGCAGGAGAGCACAGCAGGATGGATGCTGCTGCTGCTGCTGAGGAGGAGGAGGAGGAAGAGGAGGAGACAGGCACCGAGCAGCCGACCTACTTAGATCCATTAAAAAGATGAAGCGGATAGGAGGTGATGGTGAGGAGGACGAGGAGGTGGTGGTGGTGGAGGAGGGGGAGAAGAGCCAGAGATATGGGAGACGAGGAGGAGGATGAGAGAGTGTGGAAGGGGGGGGGGGGGGGGGCTTCCA
>JASSRZ010000074.1:12512703-12524407 GCA_032164315.1 Malacoctenus gilli | reverse complement strand
TGTGTGTGTGTGTGTGTGTGTGTGTGTGTGTGTGTGTGTGTGTGTGTGTGTGTGTGTGTGTGTGTGTGTGGACTCTGTTCCACGGGAGCATCTGCTGTACTCTGCTGCCTCCCCACACGGTGCACTCCATTATCCCCTAGCACACCGTGTGTGTCAGCGCTGCATGTGTCACATTAAGGTGATGTGTTTAATCATCAATTCGTCCAAGGGGACGGCCCTCTTCACGCCTCCGCCACGCACTCCTGCTCTCAGGTTTCTTTTGGTGCCACAAGAGAAGTCAGTTTGTGCAGTTCCGATCAGAGGGGGAACTACTACCGGGGCTCGGTGTGTGTCTCTGTGGGATGAGGCGGTGAGCGCTCGGCAGAGGGGCTTTGAAGGAAGCGCAACTTCTCGAAAGGTCAGACCGTGCGAGTGCGAGGTCGGGAGTTGGATGGGACTCCTGCTGCACGGGTGAAAGGCTTCAGCTGAATCGGTGTGTGTGGCTGCGAAGGAGGAGTGCACGGCTGACCGTCCACCTGTCTGTGAGTGGCGAAGATGTCCAACTCCACCATCAACTTCTATGCCCTGTCACAGTCCTTCAGCATCTCTGACATCATTGTCATAGCAACCTACTTTCTACTTAACCTCGCTGTCGGCATCTGGGTAAGAGTCAGTGTGCGTGTGTGTGTGTGTGTGTGTGTGTGTGTGTGTGTGCTGCCCCTGCTTTGGGTGAATGATCATGTGTAACAGTTCTCTCTGTCAGTCATCATGCAGAGTGAGCAGAAACACACTGAGTGGATATTTCCTGGCTGGGCGGGACATGGCCTGGTGGCCGGTGAGTCGAGCCTCCTGTGACCTGTGACAGCAAGCAGACCACTCAACATCCTGGAATATATCATTTCATACTACATGTGTACATGGACACAATTTGGTGAATGTAGACATATGTCAAAGCTCATACTGATCTTTTAATGAAGTGCCGAGAAGAAACACACTGTTTTCCCAAACCTGCATAAGCACAACTGCATGGAAAGAACGACTTGCTAATTAATCGGAATGGTTTGTCGGATCAGGAATAATAATAATCAGTTGGTCTGAACACAACAAAACAGCAAGAGAGGGCTCCTCAATTAAACGATATATACAAAACATTTGAGAAGAAATCAACGCATGAAATGATCCATCATGCACCAAGTTAGCTTTATGTAGCAACTAATGACAAAACTATCTTCTCTAAATCCAGAAATAAGTTATTTTAGTTTCAGTGTAATAAGATGTTTTTGATTGAAACAAGGTGATCCTGAGATTTTGGGACATCATTTATTCTTTTGCACGATGCAGTTCGACCTTGCAGAAATGGATGCAGTGATGGTCTGTGATCCCTCGCATTGTAAAGATATTTACTTTTAAAGCGATGCTCTGGTTTCTGACTGGCTCGTTTTCTGCTGCTGTCCGACGAGCTTGTAGACTCCAACTCCAAATTCCACCCACAAAAGTTCTTTCATTGATGAACCTTTGAATACAAATGAGCTTTTAATATTCCTTCCTTCTTCTGTATTTTCTTTAAGAGAGACAAAGGTGCACATAACAGGAGGACTTTACTGAGCTGCTGACCACACTCAGCAACAACATTGCTGGATTAGATTGCGAGTTTAAAGGGGTTTCCTTGTGTTTTTTCGGTCCTGGCTGCCAACAGATCGGATCGTCCCTCTTTGCCAGTTCGGAGGGCTCGGGTCTGTTCATCGGCCTGGCCGGGACCGGGGCTGCGGGAGGCATCGCCGTCACCGGCTTTGAATGGAACGTGAGCACGACACGCACCGTCGGCACTTCGCGACTGACTCCTCTGCGTCATGTGGCGTGGAATGAAGCAGAGCCAGCCCCCGCGCATTCAAAGACGAGGCTGTTTATTTTTGTGGTCGTCTGTCTGTAAAGCAGACGCGCAACGCAGAGAACAAAAGCTGGCTTCTCCTTTTGTACGCGTGAAAAATCATTAAGCCTGACGTGGGCCTCCGCTTAGAACGCGTCCGAGACCGACGCTTCCAACCTGACGTCTGGGGCCTTTATCGTCTTTTGTCTGCTGAAAGCTTGTCAACGTGGAAGTTGTAATAAAACACTGAACAGGGTTCACAGCAGACCTGGGAAAGTGCTTCGCTTGGACGGCTTCTCCTTCGGTGTGTTTGTGAAACTGGGTGAACCTTGATTTGGCTCCTCCGTAAAAGTGAAGAGGCACCCTGCAGCAAGGGGGCAGCAGCACGGCCAGCGTTTCGGTTGACCTGCTTCACCCGTCAGCCCACGAAACTCGAGCATGCAGAGCAGCTGAACAGTTTCGAGGTTTCACGTCCGTCCGTCCAGCGGGACCTTCTCCCTCCTCTCACGTTGTGGCCGAACTGGTTTGAAGCCCTTTTGTCTTTCTCTCCCTGTTCCTCCCCTCCTCTCCTGCAGGCCACTTACGTGCTGCTGGCTCTGGCCTGGGTGTTTGTGCCTGTCTACATCTCCTCTGGGGTGAGAGCACGCACACACGTGTACGCACACACATGTGGCCCCGAAAGTGCTTTGAGATCGAGACCCCTTCAAAGAGTTAAACTTCGGCGTACACACACACACACACACACACACACACACACACACACACACACACACACACAACACAAACACATTGGTGCGCGCCACTTTGTCGAGGCTGGTTCAACAGGAACTTTAAGGTGCTAAGTGACTTATCCCCTGCAAGGATTTCCTGCCTTGTAAATTCCCCAACAGGGTGTGCTGCCTTCACAACTCTCTCCTAATAACACGGACTATAATTCTCCTAATAGGTTTCTAATTACATCAAAAACAAGTGAACCCATTTCACTCTTCCACATTCAACAACCGTGTTCAGAAACATCTTTACTCTGCTTGGAGAATATCAACATTTGTGCGTGTGTGTGTGTGGGTGTGTGTGCGCGTGCGTGCGTGCGTGGCCTCAGATTGTGACCATGCCAGAGTACCTGGGACGCCGTTTTGGCGGTGAAAGGATCCGCACCTACCTGGCCGTCCTCTCGCTGCTGCTGTCCGTCTTCACAAAGATATCGGTGCGACGTCGCCTCACGCGCACGGGCGCTCAAACAAAGCGCAAACCGAGATTAAAAACGTGACGCCAGCTTTGTGTGCTCTTTCCACACCCCAGACTGACCTGTATTCCGGAGCCCTGTTTGTGCAGGTGTGTCTGGGATGGAACCTGTACCTGTCCACGGTCCTCATGCTGGTGGTCACCGCTCTCTACACTATCGCAGGTGCGCAACAGCTACACGGAATAGCGCCTTCATCTAAATCCTTTGAGTCAAGCTTAGGTGGAGGATGGCATGCAGAGCTCGATGACGTATATCTGTAATAAAACTACAAGTATAAAGAAATGGAGTGTATTAACTGTTTACATTTTTTGATAGTAAAAAAACTTTTTTTTGATAGTAAAAAGTTATAAGTCAGTTATACACGTGTTCTTTCAGGTGGTCTCGCAGCTGTAATCTACACGGACACGCTCCAAACATTCATCATGATCATCGGCGCCATCATCCTGACCATCACTGGTAGGAGGCGTCCTCCGCAAGTGCGAACCAGGCCGAACGAGCAGGTTCACAGCTTGTCGTCCGCGGTCTGCGTCCGATGTCCGCAGCGTTCAACAAGATCGGCGGCTACAGCAACCTGGAGCGCGTCTACAGCGTGGCGGTGCCCAGCAAGATCATCCCCAACAGCACGTGCCACCTGCCGCGGCAGGACGCCATGCACCTGTTCCGCAACGCCGTCACGGGGGACCTGCCGTGGCCCGGCATGACCCTGGGGCTCACCATCCTGGCCACTTGGTACTGGTGCACCGACCAGGTATGTCTGCGGCGCGCACATGGCGCTTTTCCCCCTCAAACGCCAATGCATTTGTCGGGAATTCAGCGCTGAAATTCTGTCAAGCTCCAGTCTGAGCTCTGCAAACCACTGCTGACAGATTGTGTCTCTGGGATCTTCTGCTTTCCTAGGAAACTGTGGTTGCATTTGGCATACACTGGAAAAAATCCAAATCTTACCAAGTATATTTGTCTCATTTCTCGTCAAATATCTCAGTACACTTAATATAAGACACAACTGCCTAACAGGTAACATGTTAGCAAGATATAGGGACTTGTTTTAAGACAATACAACTTGAATAAAGCCAATTTTCACTTGTTCCATTGGCAGATTTTATTTTTGCTTATTTCAAGCAAAAAAAGCTTTGAAATAGGCAAAAAAATCTGCCAATCGAACAAGTGAAAATTTACTTTATTCAAGTTGTATTGTCTTAAAACAAGTCCTTATATCTTGCTAAAATGTTACCTGTTCGGCAATTGTGTCTTATTTTAAGTGTATTGAGATATTTTGACTAGAAATGAGACCAATGTGCTTGGTTAGATTTAGATTTTTTGCAGTGTAATCACCAGTGACGTGCTCCACATCAAATGACGTATTACTGATGTCATTTGGTGGTTTAAGGGCCCAAAAGTTGAACGTTTTCATGCACTCACAGCCTCGAGGACTCGCCGACACTTCAGCTCGACTCCTGTTTTTTTTTGTTAGTTTTCTATAAGCTTCTCTCCCGGCACAGTTATTGAGGCCACGGTGTCCTGGGAACAGTGGAAGCCGAACAAACGATTGTGCGCCCCTGCCCTGATTCTGGCTTCGCGACAGTTTTGTTGTGGAGCTCAACAGAGAGTTGCCATTGTTTCGTTAATGTGGGCTTTGTGTGCAAGGCAATCACGACACACTCGACACCGATTCAAAGTGCCGCAGTAAGAGATACGAGATACTTTGTCAAAGAAAAAGTTAAGGAAAAAAGGAAAGCTTCAGAGGATCGAGGAGATCCGTTGGGTTCTTTCCGACACGTGCAGGTCACCTGATCGACCGACCGACTCTGAGCTAATGATTGGAAACTTTGCCTGTGCCTCTGCACTTGTGCTCCAAACAAGGCTGCTGCCTCCATAAAACTCGGCACACGAAAAAGGGGTCAGACTCCACCCTGCTGCCTTTCGCCAAACCTAAATTTCGGGCTTCCAAAATCTCCTCGGAAACCAAAAAGCTGCGTTTGGATTTTTTTTTTTGTTCTGGCTGTCTTTGAGGCAAACGCAGACAGAGCTAAAACTATAACAAAAAAAAAAACCTCACTGTGCTCAAACGCAAACATTAAATTCGTGTATTTCTACATCAGGTTTCTGGGTCGTCAGAAGTTCAGTACGTTTACGTTCGGCGTGAGCTCCAAACTGCAGCAGGATTCTTCAATCAGCCTGAACCGACCAAATCAAATTAAAAAACTGTTCAGCATTCATTTGTGTTTTTATTTACAACATTCACTTTTGGTCCCACATTGTTGTACTTTGTTTGCATTTGCTTCCGTAATTACAGACATATTTTTACTTTTTAAAAAAAAAGAGCACATTAGCCTCGTCCTTTCACCGTCAGTAACCAATCACAGAGGATTCGACTACGAAACAAGACTTGTATCAGTGTGGTAGACATTGTCCGTTTTTCACGTCACAGATTTCTCACTTTTCTATCGGCTGGATATGAACGAAAAACATGATTATGCGAAACCGTCGAAAGCAGTTGAGGTAATTAAGACATATTTGTTCGGGGATTGTTTACGGGACTGAAGAGCCTGAGGTGGCAAGAGAAAAACATCGCAGCTGCAGAAAAAAAACAAGATGTTTGATCGCCAAAAAATTCCCAGCCTATTTATAAACGGCATACCCTGTAAATGCAGTTTTTTCCTCTTAGAACCAACAGTACCTTCTCTTATGAGGCAGGTACTTTCCTATAAAACCACCCAGAAAAACAGTCAATCAAAAAAAAATCCCCAGCCAAACAGTTCAGAACAGGAAGAACGAAAGGATACTGAGGGGTCTCCACGTTTGACCAAGGGGTCCGTCCGTTAGCCCACGGCGGTGCCTGCGCTGGCCCTCGGCTTCACCGAGCGGGCTTGTTGCTCTGAGACGCCTTCTTGGGCGACGACCCCCCGCGTCCTCTCAAGTGTTTGAAACTGCCCAGTTTGGCGAGCGAAGCTCCGAACAAGCCGGACTGCTGCGCCGGCGGCTGCGGGCCGTCCGCCTTCTTGTAGGCCGGGCTGTGTCGCCTGGGCGAGCGCCCCGAGCGGGTCTCCACGCGGCGCGGGCCGAGGTCGGGCTGCAGCGTCTGTCCCTGCCAGTAGCGGTGCCCTCCGATGACGGGGCCGGCGGCCCGGGCGGGGCGGTGGTAGCTCCCCGGTTTCGCGATGACCACTTTGTTCCCCCGAAGTTGCCCGTTGCGGCCCGGAGACCTGGAGCCCTGAAACAACTGGATCAAGGGGAAGGGGGGCAGAGAGAAGAATGAGTATAAACTGCACACCCCCCCATCCACTGATAGGACTGCGCCCTGTTAACATACGCAGTGTTTCATTCGCGCTATAACATCTTAAAGGGTTACGTCTCGTTCAATGAGTCATATTTGCAGCTATGCTTCAGAAGTGCCTACGGTTGTGCTTCTGTGTAATTACGTGAAGCTGAGCTGGTTTTATGGGACAAACGGGGCTCAGCTGGTAGAGCTGGTTGCTCCTTCAATCCAAAGCTCTTCCTGTGAGCAGAATACACCAACGTGCTGCTTTTATTTGTACCTGAAAATGAGCTGACATGGCCTAGCTGTATGCGTGTATCCTGATTAGTCAGAATTTCTTCCTCATATCGGTTTTATGTCCACGCAGAGCTGAAGTATCGAAAGACACGAAATGCTCCAAAAATTAGTCCCAGAATGCATCAATACTGAAACATCCGGGATGTGTTGTAGTCACAATCCTCTTCTACTCTGTCTGCTGATTGGCTTGAGTCCAGTCGGGTTACACTGGCTCCATGTCTTGACCTGTTAGAGCACATCTGACTGGCTTCAGCTCATTCAGTGGTTTCATGTGAACGGAAACTTTCCCTGCTGCGTTTTACGGCAAACAGTTTCAGAAGTCCGTGGACTGAGAAGCAAAGTAAACATGTTGGATGTTGTTTTTTCCTCCACACTTCCTGAATACAATTTGATCATGGTCCCAAATTGCTGAGCTACAGTTAGTATAATCCCATTTAAACGTTTACTGAACTGAGATTGGATGCTTCCTTCACACCCTTACAATTTCTCTCTGAAAAGTCTTTTCTGTGCACATATTTGGAGACGAGTCTTTTTGTCGAGGTTTAAGTGCTCGGCGAAGCACCTGGGCTCTTTAGTAAATCTATTCAAGCCACAACTGGTTCAAAGCTGCATCAACAAGACAAGATCACAAACCGCAGGAAAGTTCAATTGTTCATGGCGTTCCACAGCTGATGGCGATGATTCGCTCTGACCGTCCTCAAAACACTCTGTGAATTGTACTTTCCATGCCTGTGATTGTGCTTATTTCTAAAAATGCTTGTATTTATTCGATCATTTTTACCGACCAACTTGTGTGTTAGTTTATTTTTTAAAGGGCCAGTCATCTATTGACTGTTCGCACCGTTTGTGCTTGTTTGTCTGAAGGTTATTGTGCAACGGTCCCTGTCTGCCAAAAACATGAGTCATGTCAAAGGTGCCTCCATCTTTGCCGCCTATTTGAAGATGCTGCCCTTCATCTTCATCATCCTCCCTGGCATGATCAGCAGAGCCCTGTATCCAGGTACGAGTACCAACATGCGAGTGGAAAAGCACACGCACGCACGCACGCACGCACGCACACCTTGAATTTTCACATAATTGACGTGTTTATTGTAAGCAGGTAGCGTCTTGCTGTGATGCAAGAGATGGACCACACCTACAATCAGATATTAATGAGCGTGTGCTCGTGCAAGCCTGAAACCATGTTTCCTGAAAGTCCAGAGTGTCTGTGAACTGTCGAGTTTTCGAGTTCATAACAAACCCACCCATTTGTTTCTGTGCCCAACCACCCATTCAGCATGGCAAAGGCTTCCTCTTGAACCTCAATGCACATCTTTAATTAACCTAAGCAAGTACACCTGACAGAAGCTCACAGAAATCTTGTCCTGGAGCTTGTTCCGACCAACAAACTGTCCAAGAAAGACAGAATGACCCACGTTAAAAAAAAACCTTAAAGGAAATAAATTATATGCATAAATGTACATGCTATGCAGTACTGGGAGATGTTGAATTGTCCTTTCAACCCAGATTTTACTGCCTGTTTTTAGCACACAAGGAATTTTACCAACACACTTTTATTCATTGAAGGGTTCAAGCCAGTGGAGAAACAAGCATCTCATGAAATTGAGTGCAAATACCAAAAAAATTGAAGATCTGGTCTGGTGTGATTTCAATTAACTTCCATGACATGTCAAAGCTCTTAAACATGACGATGTGATGGTATAAATCAATAGAAGCTCCATCTTGAAGGACAACAACTCCATTTGTTGACGCTTTAGTTGCAAAAGCATCCACACAAAGACAACTTGTTGCTTTTTCACAACAATTACGGCACGAAGTGTAAAGACGTGTACACTATTTGTTGCTCAATGTGGATTTTGGTCAATAGATGGGCGTGCTTTCTCACTGTTGACACTCTGTGTCCTATAAAGAGACAGAGGAAGCAGGGTCTCGTTTGCTCAGTAGTGTAAACGAACAATTGTAGGAAACTCCATGAACCTCTCACACGCGCTGTATCGAGCAGTTGATGGTACCTCACTGACGAGGTCGCGACATAAACCCCTGACAGCGTTGCTCACCTGTCCTATGTGCCTGTGAGGGGACGGGTACCCCTGCCTGCGGAGTTGCTGCGACTGGCGGATGAGGGAGGCGCTGTCCTCTGGCTGGCTGGCCGGCTCCCGCAGGTCCAGCATGCTCTGGGAGAAGCGGGCCATCACGTTCAAGCCGTCCCCCAGGCGGTTCCCCAGGCCCGAGCCCGCCGTCACCCCGTTGGTCAGCGGGCTCGTCTGCTCCGTCTGCGAGCAGTCGTAGAACTCGTCGTCCGTGGAGGCGGTGGAGACGCTGGAAGGGTCGTCGATGACCGCCTGGTCGCATATCACCTTGGTGCTGTCTTGGCTGCCGTCGCCGTTGCTGCCGGAGTCCCCTGCGTCCTTTCTGGACGTGAGGCGGCCGCGGACCAAGTTGACGTTTCTCTGAGCCCGCCGCTTGTCGAACGAATCGTCCAGGCTTTCCGAATCGTCCATTTTTACCAGGCTGACCTGCATGTCGCTGGACGGCCCCGAGGTGGCGGGGTCTATGACCAACTGCAGCGTGCGGCGTTTGGGGATAGGCGGCGGCGCCGCTTGCGTCTCAGGGGTTTGTCTGCCGTTCACGTCTGCTGGCGCTGGCTCGACAGTCGCTTTGGTGGGTGATTTGGAGGTCTGTGCGTCCTGAGCTGGGGGTGTGCTGGGCGGCAGAGGGGCATCCACCACGTCGGTCAGTCCGGTCACTGGTTTGTGCGTGGGACTCACAGGAGAAGAAGCTTGCGGGCTCTTGGTCCCGGATGGATTCTTCGCTTCTCCTGCAGCCTTCACGGGCTCCCCTGAGGAAGAGCCCCCGGGCTGAGCCGGGGCGGTCAGCGGTGCGCTGAAGCGTATGGCCTGGCTGACCTCAAACCGCTCGGACCGCTGCAAGTGGACCTGATGAGCTCGCTTCTCGTCCCTGATGTTAATGAAGCCGATGACGTCGCTGGGGGGGTCCGGCTCCGGCCAGGTGGGCAGGTATGGGATCAGATAGGCCTTCTCCAGATTGGCAAGTCCCGGGTGCACGGGCGGCTCCTGGATCACCTCCTTGATGCGTTTCATCATCTTCAGCCCGGTGGGATTCTGGGAGTTCTTGTTGCTGGAGTTCTGGTCAGAGGAGCCCGGGCTCGTGTGGTTTCCCGTGGCGACGAGCGCGTACTTGGGGTTGACGAGCTTCCTCGCGACCGAAGCCGGCACGGGCGCCGGCGCCACCTGAGGGAGCGGGTCCGGGACGGGTTCGTCCACCATGGGAACCTTGCTGAGGGACACGCCCCTGGACGTGAGGTACAGCTCGCGGAACTGCAGGTCGAAGGTCTCCACCGCCTGTCCCGTGATCACCGTGATGAGGTTGCGGTCCAAACGAGACGAGGACCAAGTAAAGCTGGGGAAAAAGAGAGCAACAGCGCAGAGGAAGAAAATGAACTTAAAAAAGAAGTTTCAGTCAAAACGACGACACAAATGTTGAGCGAGGCGGTTTTATGACTGTCAACATTTCAGCTTTTTCCGACGTTTCCTATTAACTTTCAACTTTCCTTCTGGGAAATGTTTTATAGCTTATAATAGATTAATCATTACACCAGGCATCTGTAACCTGGAGTCATGCATGACATATTTGCTCTTTGATCACACTGTATTGTCGCTCCTCTTGAACTTCCTGGTGAAGCACGAGAACAGTTTTTCAAGCGTATGCAAAAAATACTGCAGGACACGGACACGGAGCATGAGCGCGAGCGTCTCTCGCGCGTCGTTTGTGTGCGTCGGAGAAAGAAGGAAGTCTGCAAAATTTGCTGAACTTCAGAAATTAGCCGTGGCTGATAACTATTAGCGACATCACAACATGTGACGGGTGTCTTCCGAAAAAAACAACACGAGCACTGAGGCGAAAAAAAAACACTTCTAACCCATGAAGTGTGACGTTCATAGAGCGGTCTGTAGTTTAAGGCCATTAATGTGAGTGTTTTGCTGAGATCACAGCACAGCAAAAACGTTAAGTAAAAAGCCTCAGTCCCTGTGTGATTTTTTTTAGTGGATGAAACTGTTGGATTTGACGTTACGTAATGGCTTTTTTTTTTTTTATACTGACTGATTACGTGCGACGCTGACACGCTGCCATCTCATTAATGTGCCGCCGTGAAAGTAGTTACGGGAGAACAGTCGCTCTTTGTTGCGCTCAGTCCAGTTTGAAACCTGAGACGGATTAAGGAACAGCTGCCCTCCTGTTTGCTCACCGTTGAAGTACTTTTGCTTGTCTGCTGATTGGCTCGGAGGAGGTGAGGCTACTTACTGCAAATAAGAGCGACGACTCGAGAAAAAGCGTTTGAGTGACTGAAATGTTGGTTTTTCAACCCCCCCCCCCCCCCCAAATCACAGTTGGCCAAAAGACAACGCAACACTCCACCGAGCTGCAGTTACATCATCAGGATAAGGATCCTCAGAAGGGTTCCTTCGATAAAAATGGGAACCAACTGATGCCGGTCATCAGTGTCTTGCTTGGAAATATATGAGAAGACCTGGAATCACTTGGATGAAATCGCATTTTATGTAACGATAGACTCCATCCTGCGTGATGACGCAGGGAGTGGGGCGCACTCGCTCACCTGTAGGAACCGGAGATGGCTCTGTCTCCGTCCACCAGCAGAAACTTCTGGCTCAGGGATCCACGCACCTTCTGTGCCGATCGCGTGTAGAACTCAACTCCTCCGCAGCAGCGGACACGCAGATTCTGCAAACACACACGCGCGCGCGTTCACAAATTTAATCCTTTAAAAAGCTCCACGTCTGGTTTATTCGACGCAGATGGGAAGGATTTCGAACAACAATTGAGAAAATGAAAGACGGGGGAACACTGAGAAGAATGAGCGTCTGTGTCGCGACGGATGATGTCCTGCTTGAATACCGCACGCTTTCACCCTTTGGTGGTCAACTGGACAGGTTGGAGCACGGTTAGGTTCTGTGTGTGTGTGTGTGTGTGTGTGTGTGTGTGTGTGTGTGTGTGTGTGTGTGTGTGTGTGTGTGTGTGTGTG
>JASSRZ010000074.1:12482119-12502007 GCA_032164315.1 Malacoctenus gilli | reverse complement strand
TGTGTGTGTGTGTGTGTGTGTGTGTGTGTGTGTGTGTGTGTGTGTGTGTGTGTGTGTGTGCGTGTGTGTGTGCGTGTTAAGAGGAAAAAAGAAGTGTCAATCAGGCACAAGCCACAAGCCTCTCAACACCCTCCACCATAATTACATCAAAAAATCTTGAGAATATGCTTGACTGATAAACACGGAATCGTGAGAGCAGGGTTTTTTGAAAATAGGATGATGACGTTCAGCGAAACAAATCAAGACAAGATCTAAACATTTCAATGTTTTGATTGGAAATGATCGTCAAAAATCTGCGGGAGCATTCATTCGAAAAGGCGTCTGCAGGACGTGCACGTCGAACCCACGCACCATCACTTCGCTTTTGCAAATCGGCCGTCTTGTACGTTCATTGGCTACATTCGGATGTCGGAAACATCAGGGCCATTTTCACAGTGTTTTGTTGGAAAGTGGTCTAAGATAAATAAAGAACTCGAGACCCCGCTGACCTCCGCTCCTCTCTAAGGCCACCGTTCTGTCTTATGAAAAATGTAGTCGTCTCATTGGCTGTTTCCAGAAAGCTTTCAGCTTCCCAGTGGCCTTAAGAGGAGGGTGTTCATCACGTCCGTCAGCATCGAGCAGCCGCTCAGTTTCCAGCAAGACGAAGCCCTCGCTGTTATCGCGTTTGCTAATAAACCAATCAGCGAGCTGAGATGTCGCGAAACTTTATTGCTGAGAGTCACTTTGTCGGAAGTGTCGGCCCTGCTGTTTGGACAAGCATCTGCTGTTCATGTTGCATCAAGGTAACTCGCTCCAAATCTCATAACGCCGAAGTTTGGCATCAGCACCCGCTGTCTGCCAGCTTCGCTCCGAGGGCCTCATGAGCGGCGACGCTGGGCTTCTTGGCAGCGAGAAGAGAGCGCCGAAACGCAACATCAAGCCTGGAAATTGTACTTGTTCATGACTCTTGTCTTTAAATGGATTACATGAAAAAAAAAAACCCTCACATGAGCAGGGCCGGACACAAGCTCGAAAAAGTGCAACTCACCTTCTCCTCAATTCCTCTCTCTCCCTCCCTCTCTCGCACACACTGAGTTTATGTTCCTCCTCAGTAATCTGATACAGTGGCAGTGTAATTAAATCGCACAGGCCTGAGGGTACGTGGGGAGAGGGATGGAGGCTGGGAGGAGGAAAGAGGGAGGAGAGGGAGGGAGAGAGGGAGGGAGGGAGGGAGGAACGACAGAGTGCAGAGTGACAGAGTGAGCGAGACAAGACGGGGGAGAAAAATACTTCACGCATGTCCATGAGAGCCTGACACCAACAGATTGAAGGAAGTGCAGAATTCGTCTCTCTCTTTTTCCTCAAATAGCCACGCGCACACACACACACACACACACACACAAAACACACGTGCTTGCACGCACCGGGGTGAGTGACTGAGTAATTGCATGAGCCCCCCTGCCTGTCATTTCTGGCATGTCCGTCAAACAGGTGGGCACCGACACCGTCGGTATTCTGCGTGACGCCCAAAATCTTTTATTCACAATGTTTTCTTGCCACGTCTGCCACCCTCACCCCAACACCCACACCCTGCAATCAATATATTATTAGCAGTCATTATGCTCACATGCATATTTATGGAAAGACAGAGGGACTGGACAAAAGAGAAGAGCGACTGGTGGGGGGGGGGGGGGACACCTGCAGGTGGATTTTAAAGCAACATTACGAGCTCTGAAGTTACATTTTTCTGCCGTGGGTTTGTAGGCGTCCCCCAGCCGAGGGTCGAGTGGTACAAGGACGCCGTTCCCATTTCCAGGCTGGCCAACCCGCGCTACAAGGTCAGCGCCGCCGCCGGTCTGACGGTGCGCCGCGTGCAGCCGGGAGACGGAGGAATTTTCCAGTGCTTCGCCCGCAGCGCCGCCGGAGAGACTCAGGCGCACACGCAGCTCCTCGTCTCCAGTGAGTGGGACTGACACGTGCGCACCGGCGCGCACGCACACACCTGCACGGGACGTGTTATTCATACATCCCGGGCCTGTTTCCTGCCACATTTGTCAGACGTCACTCCCTCAATTAACTTTTTCAAAACATTTGCTTTCCCCACCTTCTGTGAATATTTGTTTTGGTGTAATTATGTTTGCCAGAGCTGCAACTGACACTGATCCCCATTATTGTGCACTATTCATAATAAGCAACATTTGATCTAATTGAATTTCCTGTGTTTCCCAATCAGCACTTACAATAACACAAGTACTCAGGAAACCTGAAAATCTCAGTGAGGAGTGTTGAGGAATGTAATTGTTGGCATTTTAGAATGAAAAAACAAACTCGCACAATATAAAGGGTGATTATTTATTTTTGTCAATCAACAGCTGTATTATTACTCTGCGGCTCATGATTTTGATTGAATTGATTCACGTCCAAATGCAGCAGCCATGCGAAAGGTGCTACAACGCACGCGCGCGTGCACACACACACACACACACACACACACACACACACACACACACACAGATGTGTTTTGATTCCGATTTTCCTTGATTGTCTCTTCTGATGAATGCACTTTTTTGCTGCCCCCTCAGCTTGTACGCTGACTAAATATTTGTTAAATATTTGTAGCGCTTCGTGCCACTAGGTATCAAACATCAGGCTCCTGCACCAAAACTGGCCCACCCAAAGTCTCCAGCCTGGCCGGACATCAGAACGTGTCGTGATGTTAGATGAGATGTTCGATGTCAGTGAGGAGTAGAAGCAGATAGAAGGCATCAATCAGAAGCAGAACTGAGCATTGCAGCAAGTTGCCCTTTTCATCACAAAATTGCAAGCGTAGAGAGAGAAAAGAAAACCCGACATCGGCGAATTCAGGTGACATTTTTCTCACCTCTTACTCGAACTTGAAACAGCGGAATAAGAGTCCTAAAAGCAAATTACTCACATAAGTTTGTGGCCTGTGAAGTGAATAGCTGAGCCACTTGTCAGGCGTCAATAGAATGTCTTTTCTCACGCTGTTTTGTCCTCGTCATTAAGCCATTCGCTGCATTCCCCAGTCAACCAGTTTTCACCGTTTGAAGGAGTTTAAGGTTGTTTGTCGGAGGTTTTGTCGAAAAAGAAAAAGTGGAATTTGGAGGAACTTTCGTGACGTGTCAGATCTTATAGCATGAAACCAGACAGTCACACAAGGGGACAAAACAAATGTCTTCACTGTTGTGCTCTTCTTGTCCTTCTGTTTGATTCAGTTTGAGATGAAAGTGCATCCTGAACTGAAACACAGTGTCTGACACTCGTATGCATGATAGATTCAGGGAAGCCTCGCTTTCACAGCTCTGACCTTGTTGACGTTCAGCATTGGTCTGCTGTAACTTGACCCCAGCCTCGCCGCGTTTGGTTCAATTATATTATATGACGATGCAAACTTGTGGTGCAAATCTGAAGATCACGTCGCTCGAAGACGCTGGAGAAGTTTGACCTCATCTCCCGACTCGGCTCCCATCGCATATCAAGGTGAAAAACGATAAGATCTTTGATTTGGAAACCACAAGTTTATGTTACAGAAGACGAGTGATTTCTCTCGTGTTTTGGCCCTTTTTCATTCAGGTGACAGCGTCTCCTCCTCCTCCTCCTCCTCCTCCAGCCTGGAGGTGTGCGGGGCGTGCCGCTTTTCCAAGTCTGCTCATACACTTACATTTCCCCCTGCAGAGTTTCTGTCGGCTTTGTGGGCAATCAGTAATAATCAAACATGCCTCTGAAGGCAACACAAACCCACCTCCCTCATTTAGGCCCTCTCACGTAGCACCATGCGGTGACTAAAGCCTCTCTATTGATCAGAGAGGAAGCGTTTGTGTTTCAATCAACACCATCATTTTTCGTTCTTTTTTTTCTTTCGTTTCCCCGTCATCTTCCTTTTTTTTCCCCCCTTCTGGCGTCGCATTCAATAGTTCTTCTCTGTCTTTTGTGTCTCAGGTGTGGCCCCCACGTTTACACCCCCCCCATCTGATCAAACAGTAACCGATGGCAACGCGGCCTTGTTTACCTGCCAGACGAGCGGCGCGCCAAAGCCTGCCATCACCTGGAAGAAAGGTAGCGGAGCGTGCGCGCCGAGCCTTCCGCGCAGAGACACAGACGCCCCGACATAATGCGGTTCTAATTAAAATGTGCCTAATGACTTAATTACTTTCCCTTCACCTTGCGGCTAATTTGTTATTTTCTCCCTCTGCAGGATCGCAGGTCTTAGCCAGCGGCTCAGTCCAGGTTTCCAGGTTCGCGCTGCTGCAGTCTGGCGGTCTGCAGATTCAGCCAGTCGGCTTCCAGGATTCGGGAGAGTACACCTGCATCGCCTCCAACTCCGAGGGAACCATCAACGCGACCGCCACGCTCACCGTCTGGAGTGAGACGCACAACACACGCAAGCCTGCGCACGCTCTGTACACGCAAGCGAGAAAAAAAAAAAAACCCGCATCACACTGCTCAATATACATTTGCTGAAGGGCCTAAAACAGACATGGAACACTAATCTGTCCATAGCCGTCCAATCGCATTAGCTCAGACTGGTGAGCAGCCGAGTGATCGGCTATCGATGCGGTTAGCTGCTGCCGGAGCGAAATAACCATTTGGTCAGGTAACAGAGTGACTGATTAGCTGATAAACTTATTGATTTGCTTTTCTTTTTTTTTTTACATGAAAGGTAAATCTACGAGTTATTTTTCTGTCCTGTCACCACTGAAGGGAGGCGGCAGGCAAGGGTCTCGTCTCCACAACACCTTAACCAAGAATGTTGGTCAGAAAATATAACAAATAAGAGAAGGCAAAGGAATACAGCGGTCCAACAGTCCGATGACAGACGGAATGCTTCAGTCTGAAACACACGGAGATATCGAATAACTGTCACATGCTCAGTTTTTCTTGGAGTAAAGTTCAGAAACACGTTCTTTTTTTCTTTCTTTTTTTGACACTTCTCCAGCCATTAAGTCAAAACAAATCAGGACGGCCTGAATATAATTATAGTAACGAGTGCTTTTCAAAACACGTTTCTTGATCTCAATTTTGCTGCAGAGACAGAGTGTGTCTGAGCGCGTGTGTGGGAATGAGCCTGTCGGTGGAAGAATGCCTTCAAGCTGATGACCTTCATTTCTTGGCATTGTTGAGCCACATACATTAAAATACAGGCATTTCAAACAAGACAGGGCCGTGTCACGCCATATAGGAGAGGAATGCTGTTTTGTTTGGTTTGTTTTCTTTTATTCCAGTGTGTTCTCTTCTTCTCATATTTGGTCTCCTATTTGCTATTCTTTCAGACCGCACCGTCATTTCTGTGCATCCGACCGACCGGCGCGTTATCAAAGGAACCACGGCCGTCCTGGACTGTAACGCCACACACGACCCCAGAATCGATATCAGGTACACGCTCTGCGCTCAGGACTGTTTACTTCCATTCGCCTCCAATCTCACATCTTGATCTTTTCATCTTGTTGCCATTTGTCGGATTTTTTTTTTTTTTTTGAGAAATGGCTAATTACTGAGGATGGACACAAAACAAAAAGAGTGAAATACTTGAGTCTGCAGCTGGTTTCTGGGTTCCAGAATCGAATCTCGTGTAATCATGAGGCAATCAAACTACAATTCCTGTTTTTTGCTCAAGTGCTAAAGTGTGACATGTCCAACTGCTGCTGGGCTGTTTATGAAGACGTTTGAGACGTATCTGTTAGAGGGGACGGGACAATGCGACGGTCCCACTTGGCCGAGGGAGTCATTAATTCCCCCAGTGGACGTTCTTAATGTCGTCCTGGAGTGCTGAGGACATTCATCATCCATTTCTTCCAGTGTGATGATTTTATCGGCTTTACCTCTTCGCAAAACGCTGCGTTGTTTTTGTTGCTTTTTGTCTTTTTGGCAGTCGTTTTTTTTGTTTTGTTTCCTTGTCGGTGTGGAAGATGCTCCAAAAAACTGCATCTCTCTGCATCACGCACACACTCACCACGTTCCTCCTGTTGCAGCTTCACGTGGGACCGCGGCGGCGCGCCGGTCCTGCCCACCAGCGGGGGCCGCGTCTCCGTGCGCAGGGGCTCGCTCACCATTGGCCAGACCTGGTCAGGCGACATCGGCGACTACACGTGCACCGTGACGTCGCGGGCCGGCAACGACTCCCGCTCTGCGCGCCTGGAAGTCATGTGAGTTGAGGAAAGAAAGATTTACCCCTCTGCATCCAGAAACTCCATCACACTTCTTCTTCACTTGTTTTTTCATTTATTTTTTTATTTCAGAGAGATTAAAAAAATGAGTTCTCTGCTTTAATGAGCTTCACGCTACCTGTTTCACTCTTCACAGGCTTTGTGCTGAGTTAAATTAAGCAGCTGCTCGCTGTAGCTTCATATTAACTCCACTATCAGCAGAGTGGTGCTAGTCCTCTCATTTACCTCCCAGTAAGAAATCAAATCAGTGTATATCCCAATTTATTAGGCCTTGAAACGCACACATTGTTCTTCATCTCATATATTTTACCTCCCCGACACCTTCAGACAGGCGGCTGATATTTGATTTTCCCAATATTTATATTCGTACCTCAGTGAAAAAGTCATTTCTTGTCTGGCGGCATAAATAGTTTTCCTCCTTGTGATTAGGCACATCGATTTGGATGTAGCGCCGCTTTAAAGGAGGGAAAACATCTATCTGTTCTCGCTGTTTGAGCTGTCAGGCTGTTTGAAATTGCCGACGTGATTGACGGGAAAGACGCCTCATGATACTGAAAGGGGAGGGGAAAAAAAAAAAAGTAGTGCGAGATATTAAGTCAGTGGAAGCAGCAGATGCGTGAGTCGTTACACCGGAAAGCTTAAAGGAGTAATTATTGTCAGCTCGCTGTTTCATGAGGTAATTGCTTGTTTCTTGTTGCAGCCATGTAGAGTCAGAGGTCAGACCCCCAAATGAGTCACGATCAGACTGAATCGTAAAGTGAAAGGATGCATCCAGCTACTTCTACACTCCTGATAGGCTGCAAAAATGCAAAAATATGGATGTGCACAGGGTGTTCGTGCACATGTGTTGCTCCAGATGTGCCTCAGTGGAAGAAGGTTTGCTCACATTAAAACAGGCCCCACACACACACACACACACCCACACACACACACACACACTCTGTGTCCTGCTCGCTGACCCCTCACTGCCTCATTACGGCCACTGCAAAGGGACAGGTAGTGGCCTTTATACATTAATAAGCAGCTTTAATAATATATTTATAAAAGGCACTTATGATATATTAATATAATTGCAGGCTCGGCGAGGAATGAACAGGGATCCACATCCCTCTGAATTATACAGAGACATGAGGTTACACATGTCACCCTCAGAGGGAGAGAGTGGCTCTGTGTTTACAGCCCACTGAAAGCGCGCGGCCGACGCAGGGACTTCCGTACCAACGTGTGTGTGCGTGCGTGCGCGCGCCTGCATGTCCACGTATGTGACTGACATTCTCGTTAGCTCCGTATCAACGGGTCACGGAGGCTAACAGACGCTGGCGGCTGAGGAGACAGACTAATTACCAGCAGGTTATTGGTTCAACTCCCGCTAGACCCATCCATGTGTCCATGAGTCGCTGCCTGTGCGTGACTGCGCTTGTGTGTGTGTCTGTGTGTGTCTGTGTGTGTTTTGCATGGCGGGGTGTGAAGGTAGTTGCTCTAACATTCTCGGAGCTCATCCATTAATTAATATGATCATGTCAGCTCCGAAAAGAAACCCATCATCCGCACTTCCCCCCTCGCTCCCTCTCCTTCGCTTCACGGCTCGTCTTTGCCTCTCCGGCTTCTTTTTGACTTCGTCGGTGCCTGCTTGAATATTGAAACGTGAGCCTGTGCACAAGCGAAAGCTTACGAAAACGAGGCCGTTCTTTCTCCCAACAATGAATTTTCTGATGCAATTAATAAGACTTTGCAGGCTGTCAGTGAGGAGCCCTTTGACAGCACGCGCACACGTCCGCGATTACTCACAAATTATTAATAACCTTATGAATACGAGATGTGGCGACTTTATGAAGAAGGCGCTGTCTCTTTTATTGTAGTTTCCGCGTGAGTATCGCCTTCTTTTAAGTTTTCTTTTCATTTCTTCACTTGTGTTCACATGGAGCAACAACCGAGAACTCCTTCTCTCTGCTCCTCCTCCCGCACATCAACAGTCTTTAAGGAGAGTTACGATCCACTGAAATTGGTCTAATCGAATGTGTGGATTCTCTTTATTGCTTCCATGAATGTAGCGGGATTGCTTTGTTATTAACGTGGCAGGAGTGCACAAATATCCACGGGGGGATGTGCAAATGTCTGGAAAATTTCTTTTTAATAGATGTGCTGAGAAGTTATTTGTGGCAACGCGGAGACAGAGGAGGAATCTGCAAACAGCAGCCACATTCAAAAGATATCGCCCGTTGGAACTGAGCCTGGACCAGGCCCAAGAACAAACCTGGATGCCGGCGCCAACATTATGCTGCCGCACGCGTTTGAAAGAGCACCAAAACACAGGAAACAAATATCCAACTAATGAACTCTCCCTGCGCCCCGTCACAGACTTGTTGATGAGATCCGAATGTGTGCAGGAACACGCTAATGCTGCGATGCAGGTTTGAAAAGACACAATCAGACATCTCCTGTCTTTTATCACAAGTCGAAGGAGCTTTCGCTCCATATTTAGAAGAAACAAACATAATGTTAGTGCAAACAGGGTGAAGGAGCTGAACCAAGTGTGAGCAAAACAACAAATTTGAACCTCACACATGAACCCGTTTTATGTCGTTTTCTTGATCGCTGCAAAACCAAAAGTGGGAAAAGCACAAATTGTGGTATTGTTGAATCGCTGGGCCGCATGCCGATTTTTCTCTCTTGGCTTGGAGGAGCGACTTTTTGTCATCTACCGGCCTTCTGCTGGCAGCCGAGAACAGACCAGAGCCAAGCGTTCTGAGCCATATTCACTTACTTACTGTAATTCGGATGTACATCATCATTTTCCCTTGGACTTTTATTATGTTTAAATTAGACTACGATGATCAAGATTCACGGAATAATTTAATTAGCATCGACGCATCGGCCATCGGTCACATCAGGTTGTTCAGTTATTTAATGTGATAAAACTCTAAATAGAAACAGAAATGTTGACACTCCATCATCCCACTTTCACAGTTTGGGGTTTGTTTTTTTGTTTTTCGCGAATTAAAAACACCGTTCTTGGTGTCAGACAGGTGTAAAAGCTTTCGATTATCTGAGTCACAGTTGGTTCATTCCTCCTATTCGGCAGTAAAATCCTGATTCTGATGTCAGTCTGTCTATAACAGAAAGCTCCACGAGGTGATTGCTCTATGTCTGTCTGGCCATTTGTCTCTCTGTCTGTCTCTCTCCCTCACTCTCTCTCTCTCGCTCTCTCTCTCTCTCTCTGTCTCTCTCTCGCTCGCTCTCTATCTTTCTCTGTCTCTCTCGTCTGTCTTTCTCTCTCTTTGTCTTTCTCTCGCTCTCTCTCTCTCGCTCTCCTTTGCTTTCTCTCTCTCTCTCTCTCTGTCTCTCTCACTCTCTCTTGCTCTCTCTCCCTCTCTCTCGCTCTCTCTCTCTCTCTCGCTCTCCTTTGCTCTCTCTTTCTCTCTCTCTCTGTCTATCTCACTCTCTGTCTGTCTCTCTCTCTCTCTCTCTCTCTCTCTCTCTCTCTCTCTCTCTCTCTTTCTCTCTCTCTCTCTCTCTCTTCAAATTTCGTTCTTGACCAAACGAGTGAGCCAGATTTCCACGCTAAATGTTCTGATCGAGCCTGTTTGTTTTCTCTAACACGTTGTTCTAATTACAAAGACTCCTGCCTGCATTCAGTGGAACATTTTCTATCATATAGCTGCTGTTGTGCCTCAGTAAAGCAGCTGCTGGAGCTCAGCAGCGTCTTAGTATTCATCCACCTATCGTGGAGCCTCGTCCTTATCTTGAAGAAGTTAAAGAGGCGTATACTTATTCATTGCTTCTTTTCCCTTCAAATACACCTTGAGACTTTTTTCATCCCACTCTATAAATAGTAAAATATGTGATGCTACAACCTTCTTCTTTTTTTTACACTGTCTGGTGTCGTGAACTTCACCTCAGTGCAACAATGGGATTCTTTTATGATCGTCCCTCAATAGATAGCCTTCGATGGAGTTTGAGAGGTGCTGGCAGAGTTTTACCCTTGTTATGTTTTTCATTGAGCCAAACAAGCAGCCATGTTCTGTCCTCAGGACTTGTGTTGTGTTTTGTATTTATGAGAGTGATCGGTGAAGGTGGTCCAACAGGTTGTCCCAGAGTCGTCATCGCGGCGCATCGTGTCCGTAGCAGACGTGTCTCCAGGCAAGACACTAAACTCTGGATCGCTGGCGATAAAGGACGAGCATCTTGGAGGAGATCACACTCAACGTGGCTGTGTGCATTTGGATGTTCAATAATCACAGCATAAAGCGCTCACGTGTTGCCAAATGAGCACACGGCTCCTTCGATCAGCTCAACTGTGGAGTTGTTGTGCAGTATTTAGCAAGAAAAAAACAGGTACAAATGAAAGTGACACTTGTGTTCCTGTGTTTCTGTTGCGCTCAGTGAGTTGCCGCACTCTCCTCGCTCCCTGACGGCCCGCCTCAACGACTCAGACTCCCGCTCTGTCCTGCTGTCCTGGCTCCGCCCCTTTGATGGCAACTCCCCTCTCCTGTACTACCTGCTGGAGCTGTCGGAGAACAGTATGTATATCTGGTTGCATGTGTACATGCGTGCGTGCGTGTCCCATGGCCCCCTTTATAGCCCCTAAGCTGCTCCGAAGCAGCTGTTCTTACGCTGTCTACCGGCGCTGGACATGCACTCATTAACAAGGGAAGGACATATGGAAAACATTGTTGAGTAAATGTCCATGTAGTATTCCCTATAAATAAACTCTTCCTGCCTCCTTGTCCTCTCTCTTTCTCTCTCCCCCTCTCTCTCTCTCGCTCCCTCGCTCTCTCTCTCTCTCTTCTTGTATCTCGACCACAGATGTTGTAACAGCAGGCTGGCTCTCCGTCAAATAAGAAAAGGAGAGAGAGGAAGGGAAAGACGAAGGAGTGAGGGAAAGTATGACAGGGGAGAACAGATTGGAGCGAGGGAGACGGCAGGAGAGCTGCTCGCTCCCGCTGTCCGCTCACAGAGCCGAGGTTACATGCACAGCCGAGCTCTGGGCTCTCCAGCGTTGGAGCGGCAGTGATGAGCAAATATCAAATGTTAATCCTTATTCTAATAGGAGCAGCAGTGCGAGTGTGACTGAAAGTTGTCCCCCCCCCCCGCCATCTCCGTTTATCAGCTGCTCGCTCACAGTCGACAGAAAGACAGCAAAATAGTGGCAGAGAGGAGAAAAGTGGTGCCATGGGAGAGAAGAGAGAAAACGTGGCGCTGGGGAATAACACGGGGAGATAAAGGGAAAGATGAAGAATGCAGAGAGCTTAAATGTTTGGTCGATTTCAGTGAGGGATGAATCCAGACAGTCAGGAATGGATCAGAGGTTTGTGCTGATTACCTGCTCCGCGCCTGTTATATATGGAGTTTCTTTGGATTGTATTCTGGAGAGAAAAAACAGCCATAAATACGATGTATTTTCACGGCACACACCGGCCCTATTTACTCTCTTTAAATGGACACTATCCCTCTCACTTACACAGATCCACATGTGGCTGCTACGATAATAGGGATAATAGTGCATCTGTCCTCGGTATCGTCTGCAGGAAGACTGAAAGATAAGCTGGCAACAAGCTGGCAGCAATATACTGCAGCATCTGTGCTTCTTTATTAATCCAACCACTTTCCTGGAAACTTTTCTTGTTGCATCCTCAGCGACTTCTTTTCTTTATAATTCCCTCCATCACCGCCTCTCCCTCGCTTTACTTTACCAGTTTTATCTATTCCTCCCCTCTTTCTGTTTGATTTATAGGTCCTGAGTGTTCCCGTGTCTTTGTTTGTCCTGCCTCAGCCAGATATTATCAGCCTCTAATCTTCTCGTCTCGTGTCTAGACTCTCCATGGAAGGTCTACCTATCAGAGGTCGATCCCGCCGTGACCGGGGTATCGGTGGGCGGGCTCACGCCTGCCAGGACCTACCAGTTCCGACTCTGCGCTGTCAATCAAGTCGGCAGGGGTCAGTACAGCGCTGAGACGCAAAGGTGAGAGCCCGCCGTGAACCGTCGCTGCTGCCGGCCGCGTTCCACACACTTTATGCAGGAAACCGTGTAACGCCAAACTGCTGCTTCACTGATGTTTTTCAAAAAAGCCTCCAACCAATTTTTTAAAATTAGAACAGGCCGCGGTGTGTGTGTGAGGGGTTTGGATTCTTTTTATAAACTGCGTCTCGGTGTAATAGACTCGGTCACACTGCTCTAGACAAACTGGAAATGAATAAAGTGGAACCCTTTTTTCCCGTCTAAAAGGCACAGTGTGTGCACCCCCACAGTTTGATCTGTGTGTGTGATGTGTGTGCGTGTCTGTGTTTCCACATGTTTTCACAAACAACAAGAGGAACATGGAACATGAATTGGCTCTAACAAGGCCACGCTGAAGAGGGCAGCCCTCTTTGTCAGGAGCATCTTCCTTGCAAAGAGCAATTTGTATTCTCGCGTGTGTAAGCGTGTGTGTGGTTTTTTGCGTTTATGTGTATTGGTGAGTGGGTTTAGCTGTGCGTGCGTGTGCGTGTGTGTGCGAGCGTGTGTGTGTTTTTTGTGTGTGTATTGGCGGGTGGGTTTTGCTGTGCTTGTGTGCGTGCGTGCGTGCGTGCGTGTGTGTGTGTGTACGCGTGTGTGTGTGTGTGTGTGTGTGTGTACATGTGTGTTTTTTGTGTGTGTTTTTGTGTGTGTGTGTGTGTGTGTGTGTGTGTGTGTATTGGTGGGTGGGTTTTGCTATGCGTGCGTGCGTGCGTGTGTGCGTGTACGCGTGTGTGTGTGTGTGCACATGTGTGTTTTTTTGTGTGTGTTTTTGTGTGTGTGTGTGTGTGTGTGTGTGTGTGTGTGTGTGTGTGTGTGTGTGTATTGGTGGGTGGGTTTTGCTGTGCGAGCGTGCGAGAGTGCGAGAGTGCGAGAGTGTGTGTGTGTGTGTGTGTGTGTGTGTGTGTGTGTGTGTGTGTGTGTATTGGTGGGTGGGTTTTGCTGTGCGTGCGTGCGTGCGTGCGTGCGTGCGTGCGTGTGTGTGTGCGTGTACCCTGCCAATTGCTTTCTGTTGCAAATCGTAAAGCAACCAGTAAAAACACAGGAATTAACTGCTCTGTGTCTCTTTGTGTGCAAGCATGTGTAAAAAATTGGAGGATGGGATGTTTCCCAAAAAGCACAGAGATGGCGGAGCAGATGTTTTAGGTTTTTGCACACAGTTGCCCATGTGTGTGTATGTTTGCATGTTTATCCCTGGAGGAAACACTAATGGGGGTAATTACGATGCCTCAGCTCTGATGGAACTGCGCGGAGTGAAAGAGGGTTGGAGGAGGCGTGGCCGATCTCTCAGCAGCGTCGCTCCTGAGCGCACACATCCAGCGGATTCGCTGACGCTGGCGCACAACACACCACATGCTGCGCTGCATAGCAGGGGCGGAAAAGACGCGCAAAAGCAGAGAGCATTGTCGGAGTGAGGCGAGTGACCATCGGCGGATGTGAGTTGTCCTTCTGCCAAATGGGCTCTGCAGTAACAGTGATTGCTGCCGCCGCACATTCACACACCTCAGATGAGACTTGGAGTTCTTTTCAACTCCTTCCCTTATCTTCTCTCCTTTCTCGGCACGCAGTCTTTTCCTCCTTCTGTTGCCTTTTATTCAAAAAAAGAAAGAAAAAAAATCTTTTCTGACTAATCCGCCGGCTTGTTTGTCATTATTCCTCCCCTTCCTTCCTGTTCCTCTCTTCTTCTTCCTGCATGCAGCAGCTTTTGTGTTCCACAGCCATTCTGCTGCCTGCTTCTCAGTCCAAAGTTGGTTGTTAGAGACCCGGGAGAATAGATTGGATTGATCCTCCTTAAATGAAACACTGGCAGACAGACAAGTCATTGCTGGTCACTGTATCAGAGCAGATGGATACGGCTCTTCTTCAGTGTTCCTCTCGTATGTAGCCCCCCCCAACACACACACACACGCATGCACGCGCACACACTTACTTTCCTTTTTCATCTGCTGGATGTTAGCCTGGATAAGACACGTGGGTGAACGCGTGCACACACACACACACACACACACACACACACACACACACACACACACACACACACACACACACAGAGGCAGACACAGTTGCCAGAGCGTCACATCGCTCAGGAGAGTGAGGCTGAGTGGAAATGTCCCGCAGCAGCTCTGAGCAGCCGAATGAGAAGGATGACAAACTGCAGTAATGTGGACAGCGAGAAGGAATGGGACAGAGAGCGAAGGAGACACTTGTAATATTGATGACAAAAAGCCCTTATTAAAGTTTGAACTTCCAGCTGCTTCTGTACTCTCCCATTCTGTCCCCGTCCTGATTAGGATCTCTGTCATAACACCATCAGTTCATCCCTTTTTTATCCTGTTTCTCTTTGTTCTTTATCATTATGATACTTTTTTTTTTCAGGCCCTCTTCCTTTCACTGCTTTGACAGTAGCACACAAGTAGTACTGGCACAGACAGACGTTTAAAGGGAGTATGGGAACGAAGTATGTTCAAAGGCAGAAAAGCTTTACCGCGATATAAATTCAGGAGCTCTGACAAACTCTCCCAATTACACAATCTGTAGTGTTGCGCACACACAGGCCCACTCATGCGTGACCCGCTCCCAAACCATTAGCATCTTTAAAGAGGAAGCATTAGCACTGGAAAGACAGATTATACATAAACGCCTTGAACTCCAGGCAGCATCTGCACTTTAAAGCATCCATCTCAATTTTTTTCCACTTCAGGCTTCTTTTTTTTCTTTTTTTTATTGCAGCTGTTCAGATTTGTCAGAGTTTCGATGGTATATGTGAGAAAATCCCTTTTTTTAAGTTTGTTTCTTTGAGCAAAAAACAAAAACAAACCCACGTACTATTCAAAAAGATGACATCATGTAGTGAGAAATGTTCTCGACTTTATCCTCAGCGCAAAGCCAAAAGAAAGTTTCAAAAGAACTGAACTGTGTCGGTGAAGCAAAACATAAACAGACACAATCAGGGCGGGGCTAATCAATAAGAGGGCGGGGCACATGACTCTGGATGGGAGGAGAAAGAGTCGGAGAAAGTGAAGTTTACTAGACAGATGGTAAATGTCTGAAGAACATGAAAGAAAGCAGAATCTGGGTGAGCGAGTGAGACGTTTCCTGTGTTCACACATTGAGGATTCAGACTTTCCCAGAGAAACACTGAGGAGACAAAGCAGGTCAACTCACAAAAAACACAGCAGCCAGTGCAGCGTCTGGCGCTGTACGTTACTGTGGTACTTACACCGTTTACTTTCTTTATTTGAGGTCACAGTCCCTTGAAATTGTGACCGGAGGTTTTTCTGCTCAGGCCCTCTGAAGCTTTTATTACATTATCTGAAGAAAAAGTGTCCGTGCGTTCAGAGGAGGACTATAAAAATCCCATGTTGTTAATGCACGCTCTGAGACTCATTTACACCTAAATGCAGGGATCCTTCTTGCTTTATTATAGTTTCATTATTCCTGTCAAGCAGATTGAACACATTTGAAAAGGTGCGTACTTCCAGACACAGAGATGCTAATGGCCCATGTGCAGACTTGCGTCATACCAGCATTAATTCTTTATCCCGTGTTTGCATTTTTCCTCTGGTGTTGGAGGGGGGGGGCGTTGAGTAATTTTAGCAGTATCTCAGCAGACTCTTCGAGATCTGAAAAGAAATGCATAAATACATATAATATTTGAAATAGCCAATGCATAAGCTGAACGACCAATCCTCGACACAAACTGTCACTTCACTCTGCATAAATGAGGTCAATGAGAAAGAGGAACACGTGAATACAAATCATTGATTGAAGTAGGGATAAAAAAAAATAAAAAAAACAATCCTTTGGACTTTTTCAGTCATAAAATACCTTCTCAGCCCTTAAATGACTGAAATGCACGTTTTTGTTATAATCACTGAACATGTTTGAGTTATTTAATTAACCTGGAACACGAGAGGTCGGGCCGCATTTCCATAGCGCCTCAGAGATCAGCGTCTGTGATGTGGCCTCCAAATGATCGCAGCGCTGTCACGGCTAATTAGTTGTTAGAAGGTTCAGAAAAGGGAAGGCCCGGAAAGTTCTAAGAGCGGATAAGGATCGGTTATTGACCGGTGTAGATTGAGGCCGCGTTTAATAACATTCACGCATTTCTTTATCCAAGTCGACCTTTCCGCCGCGTTTTCTTGTCGGGGATTTTGTCTCATTTACATGAAAATGAAAAGTTCCATTATTCATGCTCCACGCAAATTTCAGGTGTGGTGAACTCAGTCAGGCGGGCTTCAAGCAGATTCCTTACATTTCCCCTCGAAACAAAAGCCACTTTGCAGCCAAAGCGCTCGCAATAGGTGATGATTAGCTCACAATTGCAGTTTGTGTGAGTAATGAGGCCCAACATCAAAGCTGTACAGCATGATGTTGTGCTTTGATTGGAGATTAAAGAGTGATTAATAAATAAGTAATGAGGAACAACTTTGGAGCCAGCAGCCAGTGGGAAAAACCGTCTCATACAGGAAGAGCATTACTTCATGTCATGGACTCGTACACGGGTAATGATAATGATAATCATGATAAATTACCTTATTTTATGAAGCTCTTGTCACAGGCAGTATTTTAGTACTTTCACATCCAATCGCCCAACCTCACCTGCTGAAGTGTCCTTGAGCAGCTCACTGAACCTCAAGAGTGTTGAGCACCTGTCATGGCGGTGTGGGTCTCGTACACTATACCAGTCCACTTCCTGTGTACACCGGGGTAGCAGAGCTCCAACGCTGCCTCTCGATTGGTGGAATAAACTGTTGGAACGATGTCGTGCAGTTACAACAGCTGCTTGTTTGGGGGCGCTATTGCCTGAAACGAGCGCTGACCGAAAGCTGGGGGGGGGGGCACGAGAACCAGGTTCAAGAATTAGACTGGAACAAATGTGACAATCAGAAAACACTTCAAAATGTTACCATGGCGACACACTCGGCGTGGCGTGTTGCATGTCACTCTGTCAGTTTGCTATTCTCAGCAGTCCGCTCGCATTTCACGCAGTAAACACAGCAGGAGGGTTCATGTGGTTAATTCTGCACTCAAGTGTTTTTTTTCCAGCTTTTTTTCTCACTTAATTACAAACTGAGGTGTCAAGAAGTGACCTCTAGTCCATTCGGATTGATGCAGCGTCAGCGTGAACGCGTACTTCCGAAGTGTTTCACGTGAAGCTCGTTGAGGTTCGAACAAAGTTACAGAGAATAAAGAAAAACAATAAGTTTGAACATTTCTGTGGTTTGACAAGGAGGAAATGTTACCAGTGAACTGGGATCCAATACAGAGATGCTAAAACCAGAGAGTAATATAATGTGTTGTTTCTCCGAGGCGTTCTTGTTACTAATCATCGTGTTCTACAGAGCGCGTACAGCTTGTTAACGGGCCCTAATCATCCAATTCTTTGTGGTTCTGTTTTTTCTGAAAGGTTTACTGTAACTCTCCGTTTTGCTGCTGTTAATATGAAGTGAAAAAGCTTTACATTAGACAGAATTTATTCCAATAAACGAAGGCTAATTCGATTTTTTTAAAGTCTTTTTGCTCAGAATAGAAACCTGATGTATCTCTCCTACTGGTCCCCGTGGTGGTCACTCTCACATATTTGTCTGTCTGTTCGTGTCGCGAACATGACACATCTGACGAAGCCCTTGTGAGGAATTTATTCAAATTTAACTCGCGCGTCGAGTCTCACGCCAGCATTAACTCATTAGGTTTTCATGTCCAAAGGTCGAGATCCCCGTGACCTCATGAATTCTCATTAGCATGATATTTCCGCGGCGCCTCCGGGGAATTTTCTCCAAATTAGGCAAACATTTTACACTCTCGCTGGAGACTGACCTGGTTAGGTTGTGGTTTGCAAAGGTCAATGTGAGTTCCTGCTTGTCCCAATTTTTGTGAGTTCAGAAAAACTTGCCTGTAGTGCCTTTTTTTTTTTTTTTAACGTTCTTCATCAGTCGAAATTACTGCTGCAGCTTGAGCAACGCGCAAAAAAACGAGGCTGCCGTCATATTTAATATCGCGGTGGAAGTTCTCATCATGCTTTAAGTTAACATCTTTAACAGCCAAATGAGATGACCTGCCTTGTGCAGGTCTCCAGAGCAGCCCCAGAGCGGCGAAAAGTCTGATCCAAGAGACGGGGGAAAAAGAGCGCCGTCTCCGTGCGATGGTTAGGGGGCGACAGTCTTATCTTTATTTGGACAAGTGGTGCAGCCTGTTAGTTTTTAACGAGGAGCAGAGGAGGATCTCTTCAGAGTTGAAATGTTCACTTGAAGCGGCGGTTCCACCTCTCCCCCATCGATCACGAATCAAGCAAAGATGTCTGCATGGCAAATTAAGAAGTCTCAAGCCTTTCTTTCCCTCTTTTCCACTGAAAGTCAGAAACTCTCCCTTCATTTTGCACAGCATACATATGAAAGAGTGGCTCCTCCATCAGGCAGTTTGTCACTGCCGGTGCGTGTCATTGGCATTATCTATATGACCACAGACTCAGTTTCATTGAAATGACAGCCATACGAACCACATACAGGAACGCGCACCCCGTGCTTGTAGCGAGGTTTCGGTTCGTTGTGAGAATCTCCTCAAAGTACATCTCACTTCCTTGTCAGAGTCCCCTTTCATCTGTCAGCCGTCTCCATCGGTGCAGCGTCTAACCTCCGGCAAAACAGCGCCGGCGTTAAAAGCAGACAAGAATTACAGTGTCAAACGAGACAAAAATAAGCCCGTCCATTCTTCCGCTCGCACTCGGTGGCGTCAGACACTTTTTTTTTTTTTTTGCTCCTTCGCTGTATTTCCACTCAGTTCGTATCACTCCCCCCTCGTGGATCAACACTTTCCTATCGTGTTTGAATGAGGTCCAGCTTTAGCTTCCCAGTAACACCACTTAATGTATGAGTTGGACATGGATTTAGCAAGAAAGCCAGCAGGCAGTAGACTGTGGAGAATGACACAGATAGAAACTTTTCCTAATTCCCACTGCACTCCCTCTCAGAATGCCCCCCCCCCTCCCACACACACACACACACACACAAACACTCCCCCTCTTCTTTCCCCGCTTCCTCTCAGACACCAGAAAATATGTAAGTTTCCTCCAGAAAGCGTCCTCCTTTCCTTAATAACAGGGGATGGAGAAAGTGTGTCACGCAGCGCCAAGTTTGCCACTGTGTTTGTTTTGTTTGGCTGCCGAACATGTATGAATGTTGGGAGGTGTGCGGGCGTGGATGCGTGGGCTTTATATTTTTAATCCCATGTCCTCATGCTGAACCCACTGTATGAAATATTTACCCGTGGCTGGGAGGGAATTAGGGCAATCTGCGAGGTGTTCCTGCCATCGAGCGGAAGCGTGTCAGTGTGTGTGCGCTTTGCGTGTTTATCCTCGCTCATGTTGAATGACCGCATTCTGCACTGTAAGGGTGCATTACATATTTGTGTAGCAGGAGTTTACGTATGTGTATTAATGTGCATCATCAATTTCAGTCAGAAGCGGTGGCATAGTTGAGGATTATATATACCCCATTTCCACACAGCTACTCTAATGCCCATCTCTTTCACACAAGGCCCATTAGACGGCGTGTGTGTGTGTGTGTGTGTATGTGTGTGTGTGCGTGTGCGTGTGCGTGTGCGCGCACGCACGCGCGTGTCTGTGCGTGTGTGCGTGTGTCTGTGTGTGCGTGCGTGCATACATCCCTTGGTGTGTGTGTGTGTGTGTGTGTGTGTGTGTGTGTGTGTGTGTGTGTGTGTGTGTGTGTGT
>JASSRZ010000074.1:12463474-12474206 GCA_032164315.1 Malacoctenus gilli | reverse complement strand
CTCTCTCTCTCTCTCTCTCTCTCTCTCTCTCTCTCTCTCTCTCTCTCTCTCTCTCTCTCTCTCTCTCTCTCTTCCTTTGTCTGTCTTTCTTCCTCTGTGCCCCCCCCCCCACTCTGTCCCTCACTGACCTGCTGGTCCATTTCACATGACACACAAGGATTTGCATGTAAAGGCCTGTTCTGTATTGCAGAGACGAAGTAAATACAGGAGGTGGTGGTTCAATCTTGGACTGAGGGAAGCAAGATGTGCTTAGCATTAGCGAGGCAAACATGTTCGGCAATTGTTTACAATATTTGCCTCCTGCCAACCTCAATTGATTTCACATTGAACAAATCACCTCGATTTTAAAGGGGAAACTGCGGCGGAATGAACAGCGTGTTCCCGGGCTCTGTCTTCCCCGTCTCGCTCTCAGATGGAGGATGAACGAACTGTCGAGTTCAGAAAAGCTTTGAGTCTTTTTTTACTGTTCTGCTTTGTTTCGACTGTGCTCACTTGTTAGCGAACCTTCTTTTTTCCTCATGTCTTGAAATACGATCAAATTTAAACACAGAAGCCCCCCCCGCTCATTAAAAATGCCGCGATTGCTCCTCTTTTCAACTGGTAAGAACTGGAGCAGCAACGCTCGAGTGCACGGTAATTATAAGACATATCAGCAAGGAGGTGCTTGTTTATATTCACTGGAAAACAACATAGATGTATTTTTTTTGCATATGTTATCTGTTTATATCTGGCCTCTGACTGCAGGTTAGTAAATAGAAGTGCGATCAAAATAAACCGTTTTGGATTCTATTTTTTCTTTCTGAATGTTGCTTTCAACATGCAGCAAACAGGTATGAAGTCTTTGAGCTGAACAGGAGCAGTGTGTCCATGGCTTCAATTTTCGGGGCAGAGATTCATGTGGTCACAACTGTCCCGCAGTTATCTGAAGGAGCGCGGAGACGTGAGGGTGAACGCGCTCCCTGTACCGTCTGCTTCCGGCCTAAACGTTTCCATGACAGCGGGGGCGAGAGGCTTTCGCTGATAAAGAGCCGGGGATCAGCACAAGCTATACTCTCCCCAAGAGACTTAAAAGCACAGCCAATGTACACATCATGCAGAGGAGCGGTGTCAAACATCCCATCGCTTTATCGCAGAGGACAGAAAACTAAAAACAGTAGAGTTTGGTGAAAACAGCGTCGAAAATCATCTGTTTGCATGTGTCTAAGAACTGACAGAAGAAAGGTTGAGAAACATGAAGTGCTTCTCAGCGATACGTAAAGATTAGTGAGTCGCAGGATGTACTGATGTGATGTGGCTGTTATGAGTGATTAAAGGAGTTCAGGTGGAAACAATAATCAACACTCCGAACGACGACTGCTGCATCTCTGCAGTCTCATTGCGCTTTTGCTTTTCATGTTTGCAAAATGAATTGAATCAAACGAACGCAGTTCAACAGGTCTCAACGCTGAAAACTTTATAGTGAGTAATATCTCGTTTGATATCATAAATTAGTGCAGTTTAATGTGGTTAACCGCCAATTAAAGCCAAATGAAAAGCCTCGCTCGCTTTGTGTCAATAAAGCCACAGTTTCACTTCTTTAACTTCAACTTGTAACTTGAAGGTTACATAAAGGACACTCTTGCAGCTCTCGGTAGAATTCCAAATGAAATCCAACCAGTGTGACGCTAATTCTTTGAAGTGACTAATATAAGTTAAAATATTGAGATTAATTCTTTTGGTACATACGGGTGATTATAAAGGATGACTCGGTTTCGCCGTGTGGGTTCAACGCGTTTTCAGGGCTGCTTGGTTTTGGTGCACGTTGCTGCCAGGATTGAACCAACAAATCCAGCGAGCCATCATTGTCGAGAAATCAGTCACTGGTGGATCAGCATCTTAATCTCATTTAGGCCTTTCGGAGGTGCTGGTATGCAAAACACGTCGATGCAAAATACATTAGATGCAATTTTGGGGGAGAAATTGGGTCATTTCGCAGCAGAGAACAGAGTGCCGGGGTTTGGCATTTAGCTTCTGCAAGCTTAGCAGATATTTTTAATTAGAAAAATGATCTGAATCGCCACATAAAACATTGAACTGTGGGCCCGTGTGCGATATTTACAGCCGCCGCCGCGCGCCCGGAAAAAGTCGAGGCTCGAAAGCGAGACGTTTTCATGCAGCCTCGTCGACGCGTCTCCCTCTTCCTTCCAGCCGCAGGTCGGCCCGCCGCGGCTAAATGTTTTTGTTTGTTTGTGTGCCCGCGCGTCTAGTTCCCACGGCTCCTCCGCAGGAAGTGGAAGTCGTCGCTCTCAACTCGACCACCATCCGCTTCACGTGGAACCCTCCGCCGCAGCAGTTCATTAACGGCATCAACCAGGGATACAAGGTAAGACGGCGTCGCCACGCGGCTCCAGAACAGAAGAGAATTTCTGTTCTCTGATTTTATGTAACATGGACGACCTTTGAGGCATTTGTGTGACGATATGAATTTGTTCTGATATGTAGAGTGTTGATCAACCATCAGGACGCCAGCTTGCTTATGATTTCGGGCAAAACGTGTTCAAAATTCCCCTTTTTTTTTTACTCCAAAATGTTGAAAATCAATAAGACATTACAGCGAGGGAATATCTCAGTTTCAAGTTTACGCACGGACAGAAAACATTTCCAGAAACGTTCCCCGTAAATGCATCATCACATCGGGCAAGTTTTTCCTCCGCCTGAAACAAGACGGAAAGCAGAGAAGAAGGCAAAAGAAGCCGCTGTAAACAAAGTGGACAAAGCCCACCGGCAGGCTACGGGAGAGGTGGGAGAGCGTTCCACGGTTTGCAGCGTCCACGTGGTAACGTGGGCGGAAGCGGTTGCACGTTCATCGGCTCTCAGATCAGCCTTCAAAAAACGAAGCGTCTCCGATACGCCGCCACATGAAACGAGAATACAAAAACACTCATCTCCATCGCTTTGTTGTTTTTTTTCGTGGGCTCCTTTGTGGCCACATTGATAACTGCTGGCACGCTGCTGAACTAGACTGAATGAAAAAGAAAACGGCGTGCCAGTTTTTTTTCGAACACCCGTGTTAACCTCTCCTTGGGGTTTTCCCTCTCTCTGTGGTCATTTCCCACCATGTGCTACCTTGATCTGGTTTTTCACCGTCACCCTCAGCCGGACGGAGGGCGTGGTCAGCTCCTGGAAAGCAAAAAACAAAAACAAGACTGATGGGAGGAGGGGATAAGCCAAGAAATAGGAGTGCATGCCAGGAAATATCGAGCAAGGGAGACGGCGGAGACAAAAGAGATGATAATGAAGACGCGGGGATAACAGGGAGCAGGGCGAGAGCGGAGGGTTGACTCGCGTTGATTGAGCTATATGTACGACTTGTGCTCTGCGATTTATTTCACACTCCCTCATGGCAACCAACCCCGGAGGTGGTGATTAACATGACAAAGAAAAACACACCACGACGTGGCTGCGCGTCAGCAGCCGCGTGCGCGTGTTTTAGAGTGTGAATATTGCCGCCGTTGTCGGTTGATAAAAAAAAAAAAAAAACTATGGGGCTCCGTGTGGTTTTGATGTCGCTCTCAGATGTTGTCTCCGCGCGCTCCGACCCTCCCGACCACCAGGAAGCCCGACTGCGTGCGGCTGCTCACGGGGGCGTGTGTGTCTGGGTGGTGTTGTGCTGGTTCCAGGGCAGAAGATAATGATATTAATTAAAAGAGGATATGAAGCAGAGCTTCATCTCATTTCACCTCTCGCACACACACGCACGCACACCCACACACACGTGCGCACACACACACACACACACACCACTGACTATGTACAATAGCCTCAGTTTATCAACACTCAGAGCTTGAAAGAAAATTGGATCTTTGTGAAGGTTTTTCTCGCTTTTATGTGTCCTTCAATGTCGTTGCTCTGCAGTAACATCATTAAATTTCCCATCAATCAGTCAGTGTTTGGAAAAAAAAATTACATTTGAAAAAAATTAATTCCAATATCAGCAACTTACAAATTATTGAATAAACTGCAACCCTGACAAATATAGACGTGTTATACCAATCCAGTGAAGTCCCACAGAGTTAGATGCTGATGTGAATGGCTGAAGTCTGTGGATGGGAGCTCAGTGAGCGACGTGACGGTCGAGGGCACAGAGACAGACGCGGCGAATCTGGGTGGAGCTGGAAAAGGAGTAGCCAAAGCAAACGTCGCAGCAGGTGCAGCTGTGGTGGCCTCCGGTGGTCCCGGTTCTCGCCGTGCACATCGGCACAGATCGGCCCCGACGCGGCTTGGCGCTTCAAGGGGAACGAGCCAGACAGCAAACGCCCACACGAACGGCTTCGCGAGTCAGGTTATTTTCAAAGTAAAGCGTCTGGCGTTGATGCGATTTGTATTTCTGCACAGTAATTCAAAGTTATGGGACACCTGGTGGCACAAAATCACAAAAATGACCAAAAATGACAGCCGGCATCTGCTCTGCTTGATGAAATGCTGCCGGTGGAAATTGCAGACGCAGGGTAAAAAAAAAAAGAAAAAAAACCTAAAACAAAACAAGCGTGGCCCCGTCACGCCAGGTGTGAATTAACAAGAGAAGGAACATTGTTTCTCTGTAGATGAGAGGAAAGTAAAAAGAAAAAATCGCAACACGGAATTCAAGAAGAAAGCTGGTTGCAACAAGTAAAAAGAAAGTGTGTGTTCACGCTACAAGTTCATTTTACTTGATACAAAATCCCCCAAAAAATTGAATTAAAAAAGAGTATTTTTATCAAGAAATGATTTATTTGAAAGTCTTATTTGAAGTGTCATAAGTTCAGGATATTTGGATCCAAACCCGTGATTTGTTTCATCGCAGTGTTTTACGACGCCATCACTCGCTGTCCTGATCTGGTGCAGCCTCACTGTGTCTTCGCCAGGTGTTTGTGCTCGCTTTGGGTGTGTGTGAGTGTGCTCGCTTCCCCCCCCCCCCCCCCCCCCCCGCCTGCGCTTCAATGCGACTTTCAGCTGCAGAACCAGCTGCTCCTTTGAAAGTGGACGAACGCGGGTTGCTTGAGGATGCCACATCGGCTCTCCTCTGTGGCGCTCAAAAAACTGCGCCGCGCTGATAATAAAATGTAATAGAAAACCCTGTTTTCCACCATGACAGGCTGGGTGCAGCCGCGCACCCTTCAGGCAGCCACTCCACTGGGCCTGTGCACCAGCGGCTCCTTCCACGGTGGGAGATCGCAGAGTTTCTCAAATTGGGTTAGTGTTGCTGATGCATATATGAGGCGGCGGGAGCAGCGTTAATCCTTCAGGTTCGTTCTCAGTCGGTGTTTGTGTGACACCGCGCGGTGTTTCTGTCGCACCGGTGGCAGAATTCTGTTTTTGAGTTAAACATCAAGAAAAACGAGAGAGAGAGAGAGAGAGAGAGAGAGAGAGAGAGAGAGAGAGAATGAATCGGCAGCGTCGACGGTGTTTTGGTCTCTTTAACGCTTTTCACAGAATATGAGCTCAATATGCAACATTGGCAAAAAAAAAACAACTGAAAAGCACACCTGTGTGAGTCACATAGTCTCTGACATTTGCGATCGCGCCTTCACAAACGACTCTAATGCCCAATTACCAGAGGAGCCGCAACAGGAAACGCTGCAAACTACAGTCGTGTGAAGCTCCGAGGGTTTGCAGTCAGTGAGACCCAGAATCATCAAACACGAGCTGAGCTCCTCTCCCCCTACTGGCAGCCTGGCTCTCACCAGTCACGTGTGAGACATCAGTAACAACGAGCAGTGAAGGACAAAGTCTAAAGTTGGTCCTCTTACGAAGAGTGCTTTCCTTTTTCCAGCCAGCCCAGTTTAATTCGAGAACCAAAAGTTGGCTCAAAAGTCACGTTTTAGCCGGATGTTTATTGTTTTAACAAAATCTATGAATATGGGTACCTCGTCCCCGTGTTGCCTGTGGCTGATCCCTGATTATGAATATGTAAGTGTGTGCTTTTCACTGTTTGTTTTCGAGGCTGAAGCAGTTGCACAAACCAAACCACCGCGGCTCTGAATGCAAATTAGGCCGCGCTTATTAGGGAGAAATTAGCCTTCCATTAGGCGTCTAATAACTTTTGACTGAGACGTGAACATGACGCGCTTGTAAACGCGACTTTGCAGGCAGTTGTAAAAAGTTTGCCGAGGAAATACTCAGGAGGATGCGCTGGATTCCAACTTATTGTTTATATCACATACAGTGGCCCAGATGAGGCTTGTTTTTGCGAATACAATGTGAATAATAAAGTGCGGATCCAGTAGCCTGAAGCTGCCGCGTCAAAAATAATCACAACACAACAAAACAGAGGAGGCGCGCGATGAATGCGAGGACTTGAGGGTTGCAGGTGCCGACGTGCAGCTTTTGAGAAAGACTCTTCGTGTCGGGGTCGTCGAACACGCGACCCGCGGGCCAAAAAGCGGCGCTCGGAAAAAGGTTCCACTGGAAATCGCGAACACGACCGCAGTCTTTCAGTGAAGGTGACCTTTGTTCACCAGAGTTCATCTTACTTTAGTTTGATCAGTGTTTTTTTTTTTTTTTTTTTTTGACACCAAGTCCTACTTGAGAAAAAGACCTGTCTCGCCAAGTACCACCATGATGACAGATATTATTCCAGTAGTGCAGGCCCGAGTCTTCAGCTCCCTCTATCCACAGTAGAGTAGCAAGGCAAAAACACAAGGCAGTCTTTATAATTGATGGTATTGCACTTTACATTTGATTTATTTGAATCCATTTTCATTGAATTTTAATATTTTACGCCATGATACTTTTGCATGCCACGAGTGGGAACCCGAGCTCCACTCATAGCACTCGTACCATGAGAGAAACCTCGAATTGAACAGCAGGTTTCGGCAGCGTTTGAAGTTGGGATGACTCGCTGTTCGGTTTGCTACCTGATGAAGGTGAGCGTGGGAAAATGTTCAAAAACGCTGCTTTCGGAGAAGCGTCGGGGCTTTTTTCTCTCATTCGTCTGAAAAGAAACACTGAGTCTGGTTAGATTTGTTGGGTCTATTTTCTAATGATGTATAGGGCCATGAGACAACTTTGAATATGACGCTTTACAAACAAAACTGAATTGAATTTCTCTCTCAGTTTCAAACTGTTCACCATGATTCGTCCACAAAGTTCGCGAAATGCGCTTCATGTGATCATGCTTCATCTTACCACTTCATTTAACCGTAGAACCAATCGGATCGTGTGTGATCCCATCAATGACCGCGTTTTCTGACTCCACCACAGCTGCTGGTCTGGCCCGAGAAGTCTCCAGAGGACCTCATCGTCGTCACCATCACGCCAGACTACCCTGGCTCGCGCCACACAGGACTGGTCACTGGGCTCAAGAAGTTCACCTATTACTTTGGCTCCACCCTCTGCTTCACGACGCCTGGCGACGGCCCCCGCAGCCCGCCCGCCCTGCTGCAGACGCACGAGGACAGTGAGTTCACCCGCGCGACACGCCGTTCAGCCTCTCCTCCAAATCATCACGGAAGTACATTGGCTGTCGATGAGCGCCGTCCAGCTGTTTGTTGTTGTTTTATTTTGTCAGCGTGACGCACAATTGTGTCCACCGCACCCAGGACACACAACATAACAGCATTCCTCAGTCAGGCTCTCGCTCGCTTCTCGCTCTCTTTTTAATTTCTTTGTTCTTCGTGTCCCCGCTGCCTCCATTTTTTTTTTTTCCCCCCTTCTCGATGTCTTTTGATTCATGTGTTTTCAAGCGTCCTGGTATTTATAGCCTACTGTTCCATGGATAAACATAATAGCTGCCACTCCCTGATCCAAGTACACATGCACACAGTCGCACCATCAAATAAACACAATAGCCTATAGGCAGGCAGACAAGCAATTATTACCAACCAGCAATTATTGAGTGAGAAGGGAAGGGATATTAGAAGGCATGTGTACACACACACACACACACACACACGGGGAGCAGTGGACACGTATTGATTGGTTGCAGGGCGTGTTGCAGGGTTAACGGTGGGTGTAATTCTTGCTCAGTGATAGCTTTTTGCATGCATGCATGCATGCGCGCGTGCATGCCTGCGTGCGTGTGTGTGTGACTGTGTGAGAGTGTTATTGAATGTCTCAGATGAATAGCTTAATCGCTGCGCAGGGAGAGGAGGTTAGAGAGCCCCGGATGAAATGAGAAACGACAGGCCGGCGTGCACCTGAGTGCGAGCTGGTCAATGCAGATGTGATTAGGAGGTGGTGTGTGTCGTCCAGCAGCCAAAGCTCATCCGGGCTGCACAGGCAAGTGACGCACGTCCACAGGGCCAAGACTGTCGCTGAGTTCCAACTCTCTCTGATATCTTTTTTTTTTTTTTTCAAATTTCAGGCACTTATTTTACAGAAACACTCATTCACGGATGATTACTCTTTATTGTAAGTCATTGAAATGACTTATAATGACCCCAAAACACCATTTCGTCATGGAAAAATGTTTGCGTTTGATTCAAGTCGTGCTTCTTTAACTATAATTCAGACCATCTTCAAACCTTTTAGGGCAAATCGTCAAATAATTACGCAAGGGAAGAAAATGATGAAATGCACATGGAAAATCAACCACACCGACCTGCATTGTTGGACAGCGAAAGCAGCAAAGCAGAAGCTCAGAGTCAGATTCAAACTTACAAAATGATTCTGCAGCCTGAGAGCAGCTGGGCGACATCCTCGTTTGCGGGACTGCGTGTCATCTATTAGGTTTCCTTTGCACGTAATGGCCTTTTCATTTAGCTGGTGAGGCTAAGTGTTGGACAATTTGTCATCTTTATCTCAATCTGTGAGTTGTGTTGAAATCTGTAGAAACAAGGTGGAGCAGTAGAGACGGAGGTGCCGAATGATGTCCCGGTACGATAACAGCAGAAAACTGTCGGGAAAGGAGAGTTCCTCACTTTTGTGGATGACTGTGTGTTTCTGGTGGCTTCCGTGTTGTAAGTCTGTTGATCTAAATTGTTCGAGAAGCCCTGCGCTCCCCGCCATGAGGGTCCAGGGTTGGTGTTGAGGTGCGGCCTTTTGTGTCCATAGATTGGGTTTTTATTTGTATTGAAAAAGTCTGCCTTTTCACTTTGGTCGTACGTCAAATAGTATGTATTTTTAGGATGCGCAACGGAAGCTGATGTGTGTGCGTGTGCGTTTGATTCTTCTCCTCAGGACCCGGACCCGTCCGGCAGCTGAGCTTCACTGAGATCCTGGACACGTCTCTGAGAGTGAGCTGGGCGGAGCCTGAGGACAAGAACGGCATCATCACCGGTCAGTGCTCCGAAACCGAAGCTCCCGGATCGCCTCGGCCTGCTGGAACAACCGAAACGAGTCGCGCTTAAATTACGGTTGCGTGAGCCGCACGCGGTGCGATTACTGACAACGCGACTATTGATTCCAACGAGAGCGTATTGTTCCCAGGTGGACAGACGCAGTCTGAGAGATGAGTGGGAATGTGGACGCGTTGTGGGGGGGGGGGGGGGGGGGGGGGGGGGGGGGGGGGGGGGGGGGGGGGGGGGGGCGTGGTGTCCCCCCCCCCCCCCCCCCCCCCAGAGGGAGACCTCAAACTCCACAGTCACTTCACTCAGTCTCCCACTTTCCTGTCTGCCTTCCAGAGACGCCCCTCTTGTTCCTGACACTATGTTTGTGTACAACTGATTCATCATCAGCTAATCCCTTCCCTCTGCAGCTTGTCTTCTCACATTATCTCCAACATGCCCTCGTCCCACGCCTCCCAACACCCAGGGTGTTGTTTGTGTGGCGCATCACGAAGCTCAAGGCGCTCCCACCCCCACCCCACACCCCACACCCCACACCCCACGCTCCCACCCCCAATTCATTTCCTCCGAGCTCCTCCACGGCTCCGTCAGACAATGGCGCTGGCGAGCACGACGTGCTGCTGTGAATTAAGCGATTACTCCACGTTGGCTGCGTGTGCGCGCGAGCGCCCGTGTCTTTGTGCCGCCGCGGATGCACCGGGTCCAACATTCATCAGGCGCGCGCACCGCGGCCCAGGCGGGCGCGGTGCGGCAGTGGCATTACAGTCACCTTACACACTCAGAGGAGTGGGAAAATGGGTGTTCAATCAAGGTCACCTTGCGCATTTACTCTTTTCTCCTCAACCTGCTTTTCATCCTGCACCTGGTGAGCGGGGAGACGGATGAGGGACCATTCACTCTCTCCGGGGCTTCGCACACAAGTGGCCTCACTCACACACACATTTGAAGGTGGTGGAGCGTGATGCATGACTCCGAAGATGCGAAGGGACAGACAGGGATTTTGACTGTAGTTACCCCTCCCAACACCCCCACCCCACCCCCCACCCCCTCCTCTCTGGCTCCGTACTTCTCATTATAGAGAGGCGTGCGTGCGTGCGTGCGTGCGTGCAGCTTTATTAACCCAGCGTGCGCTCCGCACCCTGCAGGCTACGCGCTGTGGTGGGAAGTGTCTACAGTGGAGTCCAGTCGTGAGGAACGCTCCCTGTCCAACTCCACCCTGCAGTACCAGCTGACCGGCCTCACCTCCACCACCGCGTACACGCTACAGGTGGCGGCACTCACCGCCGCTGGGCGGGGCGTGGCCGCCTCCTCCACCATCTCCACGGGAGTCCCTCCAGGTACAGTTAATGAATATGCACATAAGCTGAAGAGAAAGCCAAAGAGCGAGTGTGCTGCTGCCTTTTCTATTGTTCGTGCGTGTGTGTGTGTGTGTGTGTGTGTGTGTGTGTGTGTGTGTGTGTGTGTGTGTGTGTGTGTGTGTGTGTGTG
>JASSRZ010000074.1:12398140-12419936 GCA_032164315.1 Malacoctenus gilli | reverse complement strand
CAGACTCTCTTGATGTGTGTGTGTGTGTCTGCGGATGTAATTATTGTAACTTATTAAAGCTGGAAAGGTCAGAGGGCAGCTGGGATAGATTGTGAGGAGATGGATTGAGAAGCGGACGGAGGGATGGACGGAGAGAACTCTTAATGAGACTGCGGCCGCGGGAGGGGTGTCAGAGGGCGGGAGCTTCCCTCCCGGCAATCAGTGAGGCCCAGCAACAGAAGCCCGACCGAAAGAGATGGGTAAATACAGAGCGGCTGCCCCGCCGCTCATCACTCTTCCCCCTTCAGTTTGTCAACAGCGCTTCTCGTCCGTGCGACGTTGTGTCAAAGCGCAAGTCGCTGGTGGTGAAACAAAGTCGCCAGTGATTTTGTCACCCTTCACAAGAGTGCGAAAAGCCGCTGGAGCCTCACTTCCAGAGTTCCAGCCAGACCGAGCCACCGGCCCCCCCTTCAAAGCGGACCGCGCTGATGAAACACTGCAGTGCAGGCCCGCCGGCGCACCCGTCTGTCGCCTCCCTCCTCAACAGGGAAATGACATCAAGCGTGCGGGGCTGCACAGAAAAGTTTGCAAGGTCGGTGTGTCACCGAGACCTTCGCCTGACCGTATGCGTGCCTTTGAACTCCTCCAGCGTCCCAGCGACGAAAGCGTTAACGGGGTCCTGACTGGTTACCGGCTGTACTATCGGGAGCTGGCGGCGAACGACTCCACGCCGGCCGAGGCCGAAGCCCCGACAACCAAAAACAACACCACAAGTGCCCTCATTACCGGTGAGTAAGCCTCTGTCCCTTTTCATCCGGTAATAAGATAATGATGATGATTGTCGCGTTGGAGCCACTTGAGCCGGGACCGAATCGCGGCCGAGCCGGAGCAAAAGCCAGGCGAGAGCGGTCGGAGACCGCCCTGCGTTTCCAACGGCAGCCACTCTTCTGAATGACGCGAGAGAGCGAAAGTCATGAAAATATTCCCACCAAAGTGCAACAGCCTGACTCCACACCTCTTTCAGGTCGGACGAACTCGTGTTTGATTGGATGCGCAGAGCGGAGAGATGCACTTTTACAAGCTTCTCCGACACAACATGACAGCGTAAACTGTCACCAAAAAAAAAGGATTTTTTTGCGTGTGTTACAGCATCCGTGCACTTTGGTAAGGCAGAATCATGCGCTGACATCACAATAAAAATGTGATGGTGCAGAGTCGGAAGCTTTCATGAGGAACGTTGCGAAACAGATCAAAGATTTGTAAGATGTGGAAGATCTCGATTGGAAGATCTTCGATTACAAATGTCGAGATTAAGAAGATTTTAAAAAATGACCATGCAATACTGAGCGGAACGAACTGGCGAGGGTCCAGTTGATGAAGCACCGCCACCACCCACCCCCGCACATTATTGCATTGCGCGCAGGTTTTCCAGGATGTGGCAGGTGCTGCCTCGCGTTTGGGATCGGGATCCGCGTGCGTTTTTGTTCAAGTCCATGTTGTCGCACGCTTTACACGCGTGGAGCTCCACTGGATTTTGGCCCGGATGTGTCGAGAAGAAACTCTGCGTGTTTGTTGTCTGAGACGGAGTGAGACCGCGTTTGATTTAAAAACCAGAAGCTCCAAAAGTGCTCTTGACTTCCAGCCCAGGACGGCTTCAGACTCCTCCATTCTCAGCCTTTACTCCCGCTATAATCACGTTATATTTTATTTTCCTGCCTTTTTTTTTTTTTTGCAGAGTAGAGGAGTAGAAAACACTGGGAGGAAGTGGGGCGGGGGAGGGAGGTGGGTGACATTCAACAAAGGTCAAGCTGTGGACACTGCAGTTACGTGACATGTACTTTAACCACGAGGACGCCGCGCGGCACCGGCTATTGAAACCTTTGGTCTCGAATTTCCGACTGTGGCGGGACAAATGCGCGTCGGGAAATCCGTTGGACAAAATTCTTACATTCTCCCGTCTTTATTGGCTTCAACCGGGACAAACGTTTCAGGTGTTGTCCTCGCTCGTCCAAATATTGCAGCCTGACGACGAGACGAGCCCGTTCTGTTTTTATATTCGGGAGCGCGTGATGTAACACTTTCAGAACAAACAGCGCCGCTGGCCGATGTTCCCGGGAAGACGGCGGCCGGGCCGTGCTGGCGCGCGGGCTTCTCCGAGTCCGATAGCGAGCGGGACGGAGCTGCCAACGCTCGCTGCTCAAGTCTTCCAGCAGCAGCCGGGATGAGACTTCACACGGCGTTAAACCGCCACACCTCCTCTGCAGTCCTCGGACGCGGCTGCGTTGATCCTCCGCCAGCCCCACGGACGCACTTTCCACATTTGGAGATTTCCGAGCGCGCGCTGCGCCCCGTTAAAGTGGTTTAGTGCGTCGTTGGGTTGTATCAATCTGAATGTTCACTTGAAAGGGAAAAAAACAGGGTCCAGAAACCTCCCACATGATGGATCGTTCTGTGTCACGAGGCCTCGTTTCATTAGGGAATTAGTGCTCTCTTCATTTAGTGAAGGTGACCTTCTTCAGACTGAATCGACAAGTTTGGCTGCTGGGAGGTTTTCAATTTAAAACGCGACGTTATTGTTCCAAAGCTTTGAATCATCAGTAGGAGAAATTCAGTCAAATTGGTTTTCAAGGTGTTTTTTGATGTCATTCCATTTCTCTCTGTTTTTGTGGTGTTTTTATTTTTTGTTTTTTCCAGAGGAAGTTCGTGTGCGCCGCAAAAAAAAAAAAAACCGAGAAGAGCAGCAGACAAAAAAGAAAATCTGTTTCGAGTGTTTTCACAGCTGAGACCAGGGATAAAAAGTGTAGCCGTGAGGGAACATTGAGCAAATGGCCCCTCGCTGGACACTTGTTTTCTCATGAGTACGCGGTTATTGCACTGTAACGCCGCCATAATAAAACATTATCATGCCGCGCGCAGCCTCGAGTGTTTTATAGTCGGCCGAGTATCCGCTCGACAAGATTGGCAGATGGATAATTCGGTGTCCGTGTAAAGTCCAATGAATCTGACAGGCGCGCTGAACCGTGGAAGTCTTTGAAACGTTCCCCTCTTTAATATCGCCCACGTAATTGAACGGCAGCATAATTGCGCCGTTTATTGGCGGGTTTGAGAATGTTTCTGTATTTACTTTTCGCTCTTTCCGTCTCTCGCTCCTTTCCAGCCAAGAGCACCTTCAAGACGGTCAGCAGCGCCGCGCTCACAGAGTTCGAGCTCACGCGTAAGTCGGACCTTCAGCTTGAAAAACAGAAGGGGGGGGGGGCGGCAAAGTTTGGCTCATCTTTTACGTCAATGTTTCTTTAACCAAGGCCTCATTCTTTCCCCTGCAGAGCTGAAGAAGTTCAAACGCTACCAGATCGTCATGACGAGCTACAACATCATCGGCGAGAGCCGGCCCTCCGCTCCAGTGGAGGTGTCCGTCGGGGAGGCAGGTGGGTGAGAGTGAGACAAGCGGCGCAGGTTCGATGAAAGCGTGTGATCTCTCGCCAGATGCCGGGGGAAAACGCGTGTTTACACGTGTTTGTCAAGTTTCTTCTTCTCTGCTTCATTAAACATTAAAGCGAGAACGTAAGGATGAAAGTTGCCTGTGAAGCTCTCGCTGCATCTCGTCCGCCGCCTCAGACGGCAGCAGACGCGGGTCGCTCAGTTCAGGCCTAAATATAGCCGAGTGACCAATTAAAGGAGAGCCGCCACACATCGCGTCCTGTGGAAGGCGTCAGGCCACCAGGACAGCGTCGGTGCTCGTTGGCATGGAGTCGGCGAGAGGAGAAATAAAGGCCATGTTCCTTCGTCTGATGAAACATCGGATGAGGAAAGTTTGCCAGGTCTTTCAGTCCAAAGCCTTTCAACAGTCTCAATTTGGTCAGAGTCTGGTCAAAAGTGAATGCCACGGGACAAAATGTACAACTTTTTAGTTGGGCTGCACCAATCGTGCGCAAATCGTAGCAAATAATTAGTTTCAGCTGTACAGCAATGAAGAAATCAAAATAGTAATCTGGCACAGAGCAGAAACTCAGTGCAGTAAAAAAAAAAAAAAAAAAGCTCCGTCCGTTCATGCTTTCATGTCAGAGCCAATAATCAAATGAAGCCGCTGCCCTTGAAGCCAATCTCCCTCATCGAACTGAGCGACCGAATTCACAGAGTTGGTTTGGGAGGGTTCGGTCAGCAGAGACGTGACGCCGGAAGGAACATCAAAGGAGATTACGCGGCCAAAACCCCCCCTAAAACGCTGAGTCACCGCACTGAGTTTTTCTCGTGACCGGCCGGTGTGTCCAACAGAAGTGTCTCTCGGGGCTTGCGCACTGCGGACCATCCGTCTGTTTCGGAAGGAAGCTGTTTAAACCTGAGCAGCGGAGGTCGATCGGAGGTCAAACGCTTTGGTTCGAGTTGATCTCGTCGGGTCACATCGTCGCGCAAAACCTCAGTGAGGTGATTTTATGTTCCCAATGTTTGATCTCACCAACACGGTCCGACCCCACCTGTCTTATCCTCAGGATGTGTCGGTGTGTGTTTTACAGTTAAGTTACACTCAGTGGACAAATCATGGTCCCTCGAGACAAACAGGAGACCCCCACCTCCACCTATCACTCACCCACACACAAACAGTGCAGCTTTAAACCCCCTCCCAAAAAAAAAGTGCAAGCGAACAGATTTTATTTCAATACGACGGTTTTTGCCGCTTCTCTCCCTTTCTCACACTCCCTCCATCCAAACCACTGCTGCATTTGCAGTCAAGCGGTGCGCTGGCGTGTGCGCGTGCGTGCGCGCATAGAGTTTAGTAGGCCATACATATCACATGCAGGGGAGTGAGAGGTGAGGATAAGCAAGTGGAGAGGGAGGGGGGGAGGCAGAAAAGGCTGGAGGGGGATGATGAAATGAGGTGATATGGCCTTTTCTCTCGCCTCAGGTGCACACTGCTGAGTGTTCATGCATATGTGTGGTACAGTGGAGTAACAAGGTTCCGCCTTAGGCCCCTTTCTAATTGGAGGCTGGAACATATCTTCCTGTCTTCCTACTTTACCTCCCGCACGCACACACACACACGCATGCTTTTACACACAGTAGCGGCCTTTAAAACAATGTCTCCCGCTGCAGCTCCTTCGGTGGCCCCTCAGTCCATCCGAGCGTCCGCCGTGTCCCCCTCCTCCCTGGAAGTGACCTGGGACGTCCCACCCCTCGAGACTCAGAATGGACTCATCCAAGGATACAAGGTGACACACACGCACAGAAAATCAAGCATTCGCATGTGCGCGCACGAAAAGAGTTGTCGAGCTGTGACACAAAAAGGCCAACAAAAAAAAAAAAAGGAGCCAGACTCAGACACACTTGAAGTACGAGAGTCATAGAGAGACACCCTGCTCCGCTCCACTCTGCTCCGCTCCACCCTGCTCGAACCTGCCTCTGTATTTAAAATCTCTCTCCTCTTGTCTTGGAGGGGTTTTGCTCTGCTGCACCTTCAAGTGTCCTGCAGACACGAGCGGGAGAGGGAGCGAATTAAGTTAGAGGAAGAATCTGAATATCCTTTAATGGTTTCAATATCACTCCTCTGCCTGTCTCGGCCCCTCAACTCCCCCGTCCCACCCCCTCGCTCTTAGTACTTCAAACACAAGGTTATCTGTCCTGCTTTAGACACATTGATTTCTGCCAGGGTAAAAGGCAGGAATGGAGAAGAAAGAAGGGAATGTAATATTTGCCGAGTGAAGGAATCAGGCGAGCCCGCGATCCCACCAGAATCCTGATTAGAGGCGGACGATCGAGGGAACGCGCGCGGTGAAAGTGCCCGAGATGGACGGACGCGGGGAAGGGAGGGGAGCGAGGCGGACGAGGTTAAAGAGATTAAGATGAGCGAGGGAGAGCAAAGAAAGAATGTTTAATGAATTTATAGGTTCGGACTTGTGTTAACACTCCCACTCTCAGCTCGATTGGATTGAGCGGACGGCAGGTAGGACTGAAAGTAAACTTCGCCGCAAGAGTGTTTTGGACGGGGGAAGTTTACTGAGATGCCCTCCAGGGCTTGTTAAACACACTGAACGTGATTGGCGAGAGGCTGCAGGTAACACCCACTTCAGCTGCTGCCCGCCAGGCGCAATTTCGGACCCGCGCCGAAAGTCTAAAACGGCGCTAAATGGGGCGGGCCAAGACGGCTCTCAGACGCGAGCGAGTCGTCGGCGTTCCGACTGCGAACGGCGGACTTGGCGTCTTTGGATTGCCGAGATCATTTCCAACTTGCAACAGCCGCCGTCGCGGGGGAAAAAAAATAGGTCAGTCGTTTGTGAAGCGAAGTTGTGCGGAAACAAAACAGCAGCCCTGGAAATGATAAAGTGCCTCCTCTTGTGCGGCATCCATCCTGTTTTTTCCACTCGACAGAGCCTGAATCAACTCCTCAGCTGAAGAGATGGGGAGAAAATCTGTTTAAGGTGCTTGATCTTGTCAAACAATATCTCCGCGTTCATGTATGACGAGTAATCCTGGGGGGGGGGGGGGTCTTCGGCGCTCGCTGGAGACCAGAATAGTTTCGCGAAACAACAGGAGAGTGGATTACCGAATGACCCCCTCCTTTCTGCTAAGCCATTTGTCCGTTGTCTATTTTCTGAAATGAAATATTTCAAATTGAAGCACCACCCCCCCCCTTTCCTCCCCCCTCCTTCTCCTCTTTATGCAGAAAGCAATACACTTTGATTTTAAATTGAGCATATGGATGAGCTATTCGCTATCTCATTATGGTAAGAGCTGGGAGTGGGACAGACATGGGATAATGCTGCCCTCAAGTGCTACTCAGAAGCTTCTACTTCCAACTTCGGAAGTGGTAAATTTAGCTGCTGGTGCTCTGGAGTGCTGTCTGTCAGGAATAATAACCAAATGGATCCTCAGCTCTCTTTTTTTTTTTTTTTGCTCGCTGCTCTTGGCTGTTGTTTTACTTTTTCAATTGAATTGCACAGAGACAGTTTATCTTGCACACAGGCAGCCACAAATAATCGACGCTCTGTGAAAAGCCGAACGCGATATTAAAGTGTTTTAACTGTATAGCCACTCAGAGTGCAATTACTTGTTTGTGTCACATGGAAACAGTCGGAATAAAGACGAATGCGGGTCTTTTGATGAACAATGAGAAAAGAATTCATCAATATGTTTGATCAAACAGGAGTGTCAAGGTCTCGGCAGTCTGGATGTAAACCTGAGGTCAGTGTGAGCAGAAGACGCAGTCGTGCTGTTGACACTGACAGTAAACACACTGCTCTCAAAATGACATATAAGGTGTTTTCCGGTCATCCCTGGATGACAGACAGCTTTGCTCAGAGTGAGCGACCGCCAAACCATCAGTCTCGCTCCCACTGGTCAAACTGTGCTTGAGCATCACAGTCAGCGGGTAACAAGAGAAACAGTGCAACTAATACAAAGTCAAAACAAATAAATGAAGAACTTGTTTTAAAATTGAGCCTAATTACCCAACACACACACACACTTTTCATTTTTCCACATTTTTCTTAAACTGTGGGTCAAATGTGCTTCTAGGACCTTCCTCTTCCCACCACTATATTTTTTTAGACCCTGCAGGCTCTGCCTGTCTGACCGAGACTTTAAGAATTGCAATGTTAATCACCTGGTACAAGAAACAGGTAGCGTTGACTTAACATCTTGCAATTATCAGAGTGACAGCGCTGATGGAAGTAGGAGATAGACAGCCCCCCCCCCCACCCCCCCACCCATGAGTCCAGAGGCTGATGGCGGTGGAGCAGAGTGGCAAACGTCTGATGGGAAGGCTGTAAAGATCCTGATCAGAACGCTGAGGTGGCGATGGGAGGGAGGAGGCTCCCTGACAGGCAGAACGACAGGAGCACAATGATGTTTGAAGAGCCGGGGACGAAGGACTGATTGGGTCAGGGAAAGATGCCGGCTCAAAGATAATTTGAGGGAGACGGGGCCGGAGAAAAAGTGACTGACGGAGACGGAAAGCAGAAGTGACAAAGTAAAGACAGCATCAGATCCGTGCTGCGGATGTTCATCAGTGAAGGGATGCAGACTGATAGATGGGGGGGGGGGGCGATTGGAGGACGGGACGCGCGTTTCTCACCATTTATTGATCACAAGCTGCAGGTGCATCGTTAACAATGGATTTAACCTGGAACAGATACAGAGACACGAGAGAGACTTCTATCATGTGTCCACCATGTTTGTAGAGCTTTTCTCCATCAAGTCCTGCAGACATCCAACACTCTCTGTCAAATGTCTCTCATTGTGTTCAGGACTTTCAGCCTTTCTGTCTCCACAGCTCAGGGTGCCTGCGTCCTTACTCTCATGTTAAGACATTGACGTAAATGCTATTTTGCTGGATAAGAGCTTGATAGCCAGCTGACAGCGCCGCCATGCTGACAAGTGCGTTGCCTTCATCCACTGGTCACTTTTCAGTGTCAGCGTTGCATTATGTTGTTGTATTTTCGATTCTCGCTGAAACAATGGGACTCCTAGTGGACAAATCAGGAACAGCGGTTGTGTTAATTGATCAGTTGCAGTTTATTCTTGTTCCTTTCTGGTCTCGCGAGGTCGTCCCACATGACACGCTGAGCTCTCTGAAGAGCCTATGTGTGACAACATGGTTCCAAAAGTCCAAAAAGGTGAGCGTGTCTTCTTAAAAGTGTGATGAGGTTTTTACGTCTAAAAATTGCACATCTATTAAACAGTGCGGTTATTAGATATTCAGTGCAGATTTGTGTCCACAAGTCAGTTCTCTGGATATCCTCACTGAGCTGGCTGTGTTGATTCTTTCGCTCGTGTCCAATACTAAATGTATGCGGGGATAGTCAGTAGGTCTCGTGTCAAATCAGCCTTTTTGCTTGATCGCTGTAAACAAACGTCTTCCCCCTGCCTTCAGTTTGAACTGAAGTAAATGCTGCATTTTGTACTGGAAGGGTGAGAGGCAGGCATCTGGGTAATATTACAGTGGTTATGCACGTGTCCAGTCCGGTTACCGTCACAGCCTTTTTTTGCATCAGGTAGATTCTGTTGCTGAGAATGCTTTTAGAGGAGCTGTTTACTGACAGTTGGAGACCCGACGCAGCATGCAGCCTCTCAATCGATACTCCAGTTTTGCTCAAACATTCAGTGATATTTCTCGCAGTGATGCACAATGGTTGGAGTGGTTGGACGGGGCGCTGACGTGATACAAGTTCAAATTTTAAAAGCCTTAATCCTCATATCGATTCCTCATACAGCGCACAATTATCAGGTCGCCTTAGTTGCATTTCATCTTCCAGGGATTAGCCGAAGGAGCTCGTGTGTCTTCATTACAGGTCGATGTCAGAGAAGTTAATGTTCTCATGGGTTTCTATCGATTCGGTCTGCACAGCAGGTAACATGGTAACGACATGCGGTGTGCGACTCCAGCCAGATGGAGCTCTCACACTTCATGTTCAGTTCTGTTTTGATGCATTGGACTCGATTCTTGAACGGATCGTCGACATCAAGTCTTCTGTTATTCTTCAGGTTTAGCACAAAGGCACAGAAGACCCACTCAATCAATTTCAGACAGTTCAAAAGTGATTCAAAACAAACTCAGACGCATGCATAACCAGATAAAAGAGCATGAATGAGCTCAAACGGGGACAAAAAAAAAATGACTAATGATGCAAAATTCACAGACTGCTGCACAGAATAAGTTCAATACGGCACAATCAGAGCTGCAAAGAATCAAATCCGAACAGAAAAAAGTACAAAGAGAAACAAAACAGCCGCGAAGCGACGACACAAACGTGTACTAAGCGAACTAATACATTTGAATACAGCCTCAAAAAGGTGAAGTAAACAATTTGAAAGCAACGCAGTCGCGACGACATTTCAGCAAAACAACAAATCGTGAGGCACATTTTGGCTGCCGTTGCCTTTTCAGTGCCTGTGGTTTTGGCTCCGTGATTATTTACAGGACGGAGCAGGATTCATTGTTTGGAGGGTGATTGATTACTTTTTAGAAAGGATTCATGAGGAGTTGGTATTTAGGCCCGTTTTAGTGAGTTCGACTTCCTGCCTTTTCTGAGGTTCTGGAGAATAAAATGTGAGGAAGGTGCATTCAGAGATCGATCAATCAAACTTTAATTGTGTCGCGCTTTTCATACAGTCACGATGTAACGAGAAGTGCTACTTTCGTAAAGGCTTTTTCTAAAGTTTCACACCCGAACAGAAGAATTTAAATCTATAATTTCCTACTTATATTTTTTTTTTTTCTTCAAGGCGTGTACTCTCTTTAGAAACCGAGTGAATGAAGTTAAACACTGTTCACTGTGGGGAGCGTGTTTTGACCTGAATGATATAAAATGATGAACTCTGACTCAAGACACATTTTCACACCCTGGGATTGCCGAGTTGAACGAAAGTGTTAGAAAAGAAACGTGGGACTGTTTTTTTCTTCACAATATGGAGTAAAAGTCTCTCGATCGCAGTAATAGCAGCGCGCTGCGATCACATCTACTTTGCCCTTCAGTTAAATTGTCGACACCAAACCTAATCACATCATCACCACCTCGTAAAACCGCTGTAAACAGCTTGTTTATTTGAAAACACCAGGTGACTTTACGAGAGAGGATGTAAATCCTCCGGAGAGGTGGCAGAAGTGAAGCGGAAGGGGAGCGGGGAGGACACGTCGCCGGGGGTAACGGTGTCGCCGGCGTTCGTTTCAGGTCCACTACTGGGAGAGGGACAAGCAGAACCAGAGCGAGAAGGTGAAGGTGATCTTTGTGCCGGACACCCGTGTGCTCCTCGTGAACCTGACCAGCTACACGCCGTACCTGGTCACGCTGACTGCCTTCAACACGGCCGGAGACGGACCGCCGAGCGACCCCCGAGGGGCTCGCACGCAGCAGTCTGGTAGGAAGCGGCGACGGTTCAGTTCCCCGGGAGACAAATCAAGAGCAGCATATGAATGGTGGCTTTTTCTTTCTTTTTTTCCTCATGTGTGTGCAGCTCCCAGCCCGCCGAGCTTCCTCTCCTTCTCTGAGGTGACGGGCGGCAGCGTCAACGTGTCCTGGGGGGCGCCGCTGACTCCCAACGGACAGCTGGAGGGCTACCGGGTCACCTACCAGCCCACCGCTCCTGTCCAAGGCACGCGCACGCCCACGCACAGCCTCACTGTGGCGCGCGTGCGGCTTCAGCTGCTGACATTTCCCCGGACTTTTCCGCAGGCGTGAGCAAAGTGGTGACGGTGGACGTGAAGGGCAGCTGGCAGCGCTGGCTCAAAGTCCGCGATCTGACCAGAGGAGCGACGTACACCTTCAGCGTCCAGGCGCTCACAATCAGCTACGGGCCTCCGATAGAGGCCAACGTGACCGCTCAGCCCGTGAAAGGTATGCAAGCACACCACCTTACGTGTGAGTCTGGATTCATAAAGAGGTTTTAGCTACACAAGTTACACAAATCCAACAGCAACCTTTAGTTGCCAGGTTGTCCAACATCAGCAACTTGAAGAGCAATTGCTCAACAGTTGTCTGAGTAAAGCTTTGGACCCTTTTTACAACTGTTTCCAAAACATGACAATGAATCCAAACGTTGGTGGAAACACAAACTCTCAACAGCATACAAGAGCAAGAGCCTTCAAAATAAAAGCTGTGGGTCTGCACTAGATTATAAAACACTGTTTTTTTGGGGGGGGGGGTTATTTAAGTGTGCCTTTTTGACAGCTCCAGTAGGCAAAGCCTGGACCCCGCTATTTGACATCCCCACCAGGGGATCCCAGACCCTCATGTTGGACACCAAAGTTGCCTGACTGTCTCGTCTCAGTGATTTCTTTGGCTTACAATCGGGCCTGACCGCTGTCCTCTGATGCTGCAGGCTCCCCGGGCTCCCCGATGGAGATGACCATATCGAAGACGTCCTCCGCCCTCAGCATCCACTGGTCAGAGGGGGACGTCGGCGCGGCCCCCGTGACCGGATACGTCATCGAGGCCCGGCCCTCAGGTGAGCCCCCCCTGCACGAACGCTGCACCGGGCTCTGCCACAGGGCCCCACCTCGACATGCACCTTTTTCGCCGTGTGCACTAATTCACTTCATTAATCAACAGAGTTCAACGCTACCCAGCACCAAACTGTTCTTAGTGCAGCTTCCTCCAGATTCATTAGGACCCGCTGTGCAAATCAAGCCGGCTATAATTTCCTAATAAAGATTACCTGAGGTGTGATGGAGAAAGAGAGTGCTGCTGGGGAACAATTTTAGCACTCTGCAGGAGAGTGAGACTGCCTCTGATGATAATAAATATACCGCTTTTATTATTAGTGGTAACAAGAATCACTGTCAGCGCTGCATTGTTAGCGTCATCAGCGTTTTAAGGGTGATCCGACGATTTTGTAATTGTCTTTAACCGCGTTCTGTGAACTGTCCTGTTGGCCCGGCTCTGCAGATGAAGCAGTGTGGGACTCCTTCATCCGGCTCCTCCCTCCAGGCAGCAGGTCCGTCTCAGTGCCGCTGGAGCGCCTCAGGTCGGGGATCAGCTACGAGTTCAGAGTCATCGCCGTTAATCGCTACGGTTACGGACAGCCGAGCACACCCTCCGCCGCTCTCGCTGGTGAGCACCGGGCGCGTGCGCGCTGCTGGACATGATGCCAATAAAAAAAAGGGAAAAAGAAAAAAAAAAGGCTAGATCTGTGTGACTGGAGTCTGACATCAGAGCGATGGCAGTGTGATCGATACGGGCCTCTGCTGCCATCTAGAGGCGGACTTGTGAACTTAAATTTTGGTGTCGTCCAAACAGAGGATGGAATTAGGTTTTTGTGGGGGGTTTATGAATTTTTAAGTAAAAACAGCAATAAAACTGTTTAGTTTATCCTTAAAGGTTCAATGCAACATTTTTTTGCCTGTTTCAATAACAGACCCAATCTTAATAGTAAAATACACTGTGTGAAAACCATTAAGTAGACGACATTGAGAGAGTTTGACCTTCTGTCTGACGTGTGTGTGGGTGTGTGTGTGTCTGTGTGTCTGTGTGTCTGTGTGTGTGTGTGTGTGTGTCTGTCTGTCCGTCCGTCTGTCCGTCTGCCTGTCTGCCTGCCGTCCTCCAGCGCTGACTGAGCGTCCCTTCTACGAGGAGTGGTGGTTCCTCCTGGTCATGGCTCTGGTCGGACTCATCCTCATCCTCGTCCTGGTCTTCACGCTGCTCCTGCACGGACACAGCAGCAAGTACAAGGCCTGCGGCACAGGTGTGTGACCCGGGCACCTCCATCACAGGCTCCTCCGCACTCTGTTATTCTGACAAGCTGAGACGTGTGTGAGCGCACTCGTACTGTTTGCAGGGCAGAACTGCCTGCAGCAGTTTAGCCCCGACTGGACTTTGGAGACATGAGGAAGCACTGGGCTTCGTTCACCAATGTCTTTATCGGCGCCTTCTTAGAATCTCTTGGTAGTTTTTCTTCAAAAGTTCCTCCCAAAAAACTCTCCACCCATCAATGTGCTCTCAAACCCCAGAACTGTCTGCAGCTCTGCTTCTTAGGATGAGTAAAGTCCACCTCCCTGTAAACTGTGCGTGAAGGCCAGGTGAGCCTAATTAACATTTGCAGGGATAAACGGCCATCAAAGCCCATAAAAGGGCGCGAAACAACCAAAGCAAAAGGTGAATGAGTTGGAGAGCAGCAGGTAAAGACGAGCGAGGTGGAGGTCCTGCTGCAGGAAACCACGTCTTGTGTTTTCAGTGACGGTTGCACTTGAATAAAATGAAAGCAAGGGAGGCTGTGACACACGCAGCGGCAGGAGAAGGACGCACAGCAGAGGAAGTGCAAAAAAAGAAACGTTTCATCTGAAATCAGAAACCAAAAGATATCACAAGACGACGCTTTCATTCCCTCCCTGCATGGCTGCGGAGTGACCAGAATTCACCTGTTCATGTTAAAGCAATCCTTATCTTTACTTGAAGTAAATTACCAAAAGTGGAAAGAAAAATTAGTCCGTTGGAGCGCTTCCTTGTTCCAATTGTTCCTTCAGGACAGACGGCAATCGTGGACGATTGCTCCCCCGAAGCAATCTTTTTTCGGCGGCTTTTCCATCATCCTTGACTGTGATCTGACTGAAAGTACAGGAAGCGCATGATTGGACTGTTTATCGATCAGTTCTGTTTGTTTACAAGCCTTTCAGTCAGATTCCAGTCAGATGGTTTGATAGAAGTTGTCGCAAAAGACTTGAAGTAAAGAAAACTGAAAGCAGGGACTCTTGGTCTCATCGTGCGTCATTTTTTTCAAATGGTGCAAACATCCAAACAATACAGCTTCTTCCTCCAACCAACCAATTGGAACTTCATGACTTGAGCGATGTATTGTGGTGCGTGAAATAATGTGTTTTATTCGTTTACTGTTTCACTTCTCGAAGCAGCGAATGTCTCTCATTGGATAGTTTATCTCGAGGTCTCCCTCCAGTTGTTTCACCGACATGTTGGAAAGACCCTCACCTCATTATGACTCGACAGTGTTGGTCTGCGTGGCTTGGAGGCCCAGGGGGGGCCTGCTCCCTCCTCCCTCTTCCCTCCTCCCTCCTCCGTCCTCTCCACCACGTTTCTTCGTTTTTTGTTTTTTTTCTTCCTTTCGGGGTTTCCTGTGATGTTTTCTAGTCGCGAGCGCTGGTATCGTGCGCGTGCGTGCAATGCGTGCGTGCCTCGACGAGCGCAGGTTACACGGGGACAGCTGTTGGCGTGAGTTGCCACAGAAACCATGGCCGAACCTCTGGGCAGTGGAGCGATGAGGCAGATTGAGAGAAATGCAGAGGGAGACGGCGCAGGCAGGCAGGCAGGCAGGCAGGCAGGCCGACCACACAAACACAAACAGCTGTGAGGGAGAAGCAGGACCAAATTGCATTTTTTTTTTTTTTTTTTGATTTCTGCTCGGTGTCTCTGCGAGTCTCCAAACAGAAATTATTTTCCTCTCAATTGAAAACGCGCCGCCGCTCTCGCTCTGCGTTACGTTTTATGGTCGATGAATGATTGAAGTGTTCGACGTGGCGTTCGCGCGATTGAAAAGTTCTGCCGTCCGCTTTTATTTGCTGCTGATTCACGGACTAAAAAAAAAAAAAAAAAAATCTTTTCCGAGAAGAGCAATTTCAGGTCAGTCCAACGCAGGCGGCCCGCGTCGCGTCTGAGCTTCCAGGGTCCGTCTGAACGCGCTCGTTCTGTTTTGCTGCCGCTCGCTCAGGGAAGCACGCGTCCACGGCGGAGGAGTCGGTGACGCTGGACAACGGCGGCTTCACGGCCCTCGAGCTCAACAGCAGGACGCTCAACGCCAAGAACTCTTTCCTGAAGAAGAACGGGACCAGGTGAGCCCTCCGTCCCCCGTCCCCCATCCCCCAGCGCGGCTCTCGCCCCCTTACGTCCCATCGCCGCTGCAACGTCTTCCGTCTGTCCTCAGGTCCCCTCCCAGGCCCAGTCCAGGGGTCCTCCACTATTCCGACGAGGACATCTGCAACAACTACAACGGCGCCGTGCTCACCGAGAGCACCACGCTCACGGAGAAACCCACTGAGGTCTCTGACTCAGAGGTATCACTTTCTATCTGTCCGTCTTTCCCCTCGCTCCGGGAAGAGACCTGCGTTACCAGCGCCACCGGTAACGCAGAACCAGCGTCCCGCTGGCTTCTTCCCCTTCAGATGTGGTCACGTTCAACCCTTTCCGTCCACACCGTCACATGTCCCGTCGTCAAAGAGGAGTCCCGAGTCCCAGATGAGGCTTGAATTTTTGAATACCAAAGAAAAACTACTTGTATGAAGTTTACAGATTGTACAAAGTTGATTTTTATTGAAAAGCATCGTCTGGATGGAGCCTGATCTGGGACTTCCTGTCTCTCTTTCTGCCTGTTCCCTGTTGTCGCTCTTCTCTCCCATTGTCAAGTCTTTGTTCCAGTTAAGCACCTTTTGTGTATCTAAAAAGATCAAGTCGACTTTGTTTATTGTCAGACTCCCCAAATTTAGATTTTGGTCATTTACACTTTGTAATCCCCTCTCGCAGACCCCGTTTTGAACCCCGTTCAGAGTTGCAGCATCTCAAAGCTTTGTCCTGATTGGCCAGTTGAAGGACTTGTTCAGCAGAACCTGCTGACTTACAGCAGTGTATCAGTTTAGTTGGACACCAGCCTTATTACTGCTGTTGTTCCTTAGCCCACATGATCACATGACGACATTTCCCCCAGCTGATGCCAGCTGGCCCAACCCTGGGGGGGGGGGGGGGGGGGGGAAAAACCGGCCCCCCCCCCCCCCCCCCCCCAGAGCAGGTGGCATCAGGAAAGGATACTTTGGGAATATTGGGGACAAACAGAAAACTCGAATGAAAGCTCACTCTTGGTGGAATGGTAGAAAATGGGAGAAATCACATTCGGGCCCTTCAAACATGTTTATCGATGCTATCGAGGTTTTTTTTTTTTCATGCATACGATTTTCTTACTGCTTCCTGGCAGCTTTGCAGGTGAAAAGTAGTTTTGAGTTGTATTTTAAGAAGGTGAGAAGACGCCAGAAGAAATGGTACAAATCACTGAGCTCGATGAAACACTGCAGAAAAAGTTGGGGCAAATAGCTGCCAATAGAATAAAACAGGATTGTGGAAGGATCCCACTCTAATCCTACTAAATTAGTAGACTTCAAGCAGCGAGAATCTGTGTTCTATGATCTCAGCGTCTGATTGGATGATAGTGTTTTTGCCTAGATGCTTTTGTTGTCATGTCACATTTTGTAGGTCTTTTATTTTTCAGTATCAAACAATGGTTTCAGAGCACATGAGAGAAGCATGGCACGTATGATCAGTGTACAACCTCCAAAGCTCCTCAGTCTGTCTGTTCCTGTCAGTGTATGGACCTGTTCCTTTCGCTCCAGCTTCTATCTATGAACGTGTCCATGTCTGACTCTGCTGTGTTTGTGTCCAGTTGACGGACAGCGACTACGAGGACGAGCAGCCGAAGCACTCCTTTGTCAACCACTACATGAGCGACCCCACCTACTACAACTCCTGGAAGCGGCAGCCCAAAGGCCTGAAGGGCATCGGCGCCCCGTTCGGCTACGAGGAGTGCGCCACCGCCGACGCCGAGCCCTACTACCAGACCGTGGTCACCCAGCACAGCGCGGGCGGCGCCTACACTCCCACGGGGCAGCCGGCGCACACGCACGTCAACCCCAACACCAACCCCCCGGGGTCGCGCACGCCCGTGACGGGATTTTCGTCCTTCGTCTGACTCTCGAGACAAAAACCTGCACAAAGTTACTCACGCGTACACGTAGAGGAGGACGAAGGACAGGGGGGGGGGGTGTTTGGGACGAAGGAAGACGGAGCTGGCGGAGGTGGGGAGAGGGCGAGGCGAGGAGACCAAACCCACACCCCCAAAGAACTCACGGCTCACGCTCTTCACTCGCCTTCTCCCCTCGTTTCACGATAGACCCACGAGTGTGTGTTGCTCTTTTACTCTGTTGCGCCTCTGTGTCACTGTGCCCGCACACACAGCTCTCGTTTTCCACTCGCACACACTTAAGCTCATGGCGGCATACACCACCAGATGTCTCCGCCTCTTCAAGAGACTCTCCGACGAGAGCGCCGAATCCGTCGATCCTGGAGCTGGTGGACTCTGTTATCTCTGCACAAAAAAGTCGTCCTCTGTCTCTGTATTTTACACGCAAACGCACAACACACACAGACACACAAACACATACATGCATTACCTGATGCACCATTTCCCGCTGGAAGAGAGAGACTTCCTTCAAAGTTGAGGACCGCAAGAAAAAAGGAAAAAAAAAAAAAAAGGTGGATCCGACGGGAGAAACGTTGGTTGGACAGACGGCTTCACGGACGCGAAACGCGGAGCTGCTGGCTCTTGAAAGACCACCACACGGAGGAGCAAGCAACAATCGATAATCACAGTCCCCGGACGAGATAAAGGACAAAGAGTGGGCGGGGCTTCTTCAGCACTTATGGCGTCCTCAGTGGGAGTCCTGACTGGTTTTGTGGAAGCCACGTGTGGAAAATATATGAAAACTGTGTTTTTTTTACAGTTCACTGCCTGTTCGTCCGTCCGTCCTCATCCTGCTGCCTCCCCCAAGCCATACTGCTTGCACTGAGCCAAAAGCCCCCCCCCCCCTCCCCCATTTCATCTGTCGACTTTTTTTCCTTTCACAAGCGTGAGAGCGATGATTGCACACGAGCCCCGTTTCGTCAGTCTGTGTTCGTTCGCCGCTAAGCAAAAGTGTGCCATCGTGTGCGTGTTTGTGTTTTTAGGACGGATTTTGTACAGGGAGTCTCCCTTTTTACCCGTGTGCCGTTGTGTGTAGTTTGGCCCTGTTTGTGTGATTCGAAGCGAGACGGCGAGTCGGAGTCAGAGGGACTTTTACGTGCACGGGGCGGTGACGAGCGGAAGCGCGGGGGGGGGGGGTCCATCGACAAGCCTCGGCGGTGTTTTCGGGGGGGGACGACGTGAGACGATCGCTCAGGCTCCCGCCAGGCGGTTGGACTTTTGAGTCATGAAGCCCCGGCGGCCTCGCCTGCAGAAGCAGCCAAAGCTAACACACTTTTTACTTCTGTTGAGTGCAAACCAAAATCACCTGTTCGTTTGTTTGCCCATTTATAATTTAAGGCCTCCTAACCCAGCCAGCCAGCCAGCATTCTCCCTCACTCTCTCACGCTTGTTTTGAGCCTCATACCAGTGTGTGAATAAATGGTCATTGTTTATCAGGGTGTCCGCGTGGTGTGTCGCTGCCACAGCCTCGGAAACAGGATGCCAAACTCTTGTTTCGGGGCCCACATGACTTGTAGCACCATCTCCGATCAACCGAACCAATAAACTCAAAGCGTCGTAACTCATAAATGATAGAAACTCATTTTTTCCCACTCTGACTTGAGGTGCAAACAAATCAAGAAGACCGAGAATGAACGGCTGGAAATATATTCATTCATCTTGTCGGCGGCTTTTTCCAGCTATTGGTCTCAGGGGAGGCTGGAGCCGATCACAGCTCACAATGGGCGAAGACACTGGACAGGTCACCAGTCCATCACAGGACAAAGACAGAGACAAGCATTCACAGACATATTTGTCTACCCAGACATGGTTTGAGTGAGTTAAAGGCTGCAATTCTTAACTGACCCTTTCTATATTTTACATGCACATCAGAGCCGTTACAGGTGAAACTGTCGTGGGTCACATAAGGTGGTGTTGGGTCGAGTCCAGGTGCCTCCTTGGTCAGGGCGTCGGTGCACGCTTCGGTCCTAGTTTGGAGTCAGTAACTGACCTGCATGTCTTTGGACTGTGGGAAGAAACCAGAGGAGACCCAGCATCACCACTCTGGGCTCTTGGACCCTCCCTTGCAGGCCAGTTTGGGCCAACAGGCCACGAGTGGAACATGTGACGGCAGTGTGAAGAGGGGCTGCGTTTCATGAAAGCGATGAGGAGGGAATCCAGAGTATCAGCTGTGCTCGGCCTGTAAAGGACCGCCTCGAAATGTTATCGGAGCAAACCGATGCCAGCAGGCAGATGAATTATTAAACCCTCACGTAAGAGTTCATTCAGCAGTGACAAAGTGCATTTATTTCACTCTGTAAACTTCATATTGTGCAAGAAGAAGACCAAATATTGTGGTAGGAGTGCTGCAGAGTCAAAGTTTAAAACTAGATTCATTCAAAAGTATCAGAGTAATACACTTTATTTCTGAATACTATCATGCTTAGAATATAAAGTGGCACCAGCCTCCCCTGCAAAGTATTGCATATTTTATGACCACACTCGATTATAACTCTAAATCATACATATTGTAATCAAAAACAACAAGTGATCAAACTTTTGTCAGATTGCATCACTTTGCAGAGGGTGAGGAGTCGAGGACCTTCAGAAGCTAAAAGAAGATATTTCTACGGCTTGTTTTCACAGTATTTTATCCCGCATTACTCATTGTTCGATAAGTAAGCTGCTCAGCTGTATGTAAAATGGCAAAGCTGCTGTTTTCAACACAGTGGCTGAGTCGTTAACAAGTGCATTAAGGTAAGATGTTGTGAAAATGGATTTTTACCTTATTTGGGCACAAACGAGTTAAGAGTTAAGGTGGAGATGCAGCCACTGTAGCAAGTGAAATGTGATGAAAAAAGGTTATTTAAACATAATCTGGTTCATTGTCAGAGTCACAAACTAAGAACAATTCGCTCAAATTTTGAATCCTTCGTGAGAAATTATGGATTAACGCAGTGAAACATTAACACACATATATTCCCAAATGAACTCTTTCCAACAAATGTGAAGCTATAGAATTAAAATTTTACAAACACTGCCGTAATGAAACAAATAGAAGCCAGAATACAAACGTTCAGCACATTTGTATGGGTTAGACAGGACATTTGAAGTGCAGCGTGTCTCCTGGCCAGCAGGGGGCGCTGAAGACCTCTGGAACGGATCCTCGGAAAACTGTTGTTTCCGGAGAAAGGGCGGTCAACATGGCGCCTGTGTTTTCGCCTTCACGCCTCGCTCTATGTACGGACCTTCCAGCGTGATATCCAGCGTGACGGAAGAGTCGCCGGAGTGGCGGCGCCGCAGACACGCTGCGTGCGGCGGCTCGGAGCCGCGCGTCCCCGCCTGGAACTGACTCGCACTCGGTTTGTTTGGGTGAGTTTCCGTGTCCCCCCTCTCAGACACACACCCCTCTCGTTAGCACCCCTACACTGCAGTTGCAGCCCCGGCAGCCTGCCGGGTGAGCGTCCGGGGACAGGAGCGTGCAGGACCGCCTGGGACTGAGCGAGGGGGGCTTCACCCCGTACACAGAAGCAAGCCCACTGCCCCCCGTTTTTTTTACCCAAACTCCTGTTCGTCCATCTGCTCCCCCAAACACCACCCGGTGTCCGCTGCTCTGTTTTAACGCCAGACGTTTTAGTGTCTGTGACCTAACTGGGCTTTTCTCTTGTAACTCCGGTTCATACTGAAGTTTGGGAGGGGGGTCCATGGGCGGCCTGCAGGAAAACAAGACCCAGGGCACAGACTCGTAAAAAAAAGCCCACCCCGCCCACCTCATGTCCAGCACGGAAGAAAACCTCCAGACTGACAAATAAAAAACTCTTGCCATCAGGGCCGGATGTAGGCATGGGCACGTAGGGGCAATGCCCCCCCAAATGCCGTCACTGCCCCCCCAAAATCTTCCGACTGTGCAAGCGGCATGACCACACTTGCCCCCTGATATTCTACCTGCACCCCCGAGTGGGGCTGTCTAAATCCGGCCCTGCTTGCCATCATGAATCCCCGTTTTGCATCTCTCTGCTGCATACGGGTAAATGCACAGTAACTAACCCCCTGCCCCCCTCCCCGTGCTCTTGGATGTGCCCCCCCCCCCCTTTTTTTTTTACCAGCCACGGTGCCCCCGGAGGTGATCACATGCTCATGTGTCGTTTCTGTCCTGCAGTCTGCAGGAATGGAGCTCGGCCCGAGAAGCACCTGCAGTGAAACAATAAGCAGTGTGTCATAAACCCCATTCAGTTTACAGCACCCACATACACACACACACACACACACACCTCCCTCCCTAACAGTCTCCCGCCACTGCAGGCCAAAGCCGTTAATCTCTCAAAAAAATGTGTCCGGGAAGTTTGACCACCGTCAGAGTGATGGTCTGCGATGGAGACGGTTAATGCGGTTGTATTTCATTCTGAAACGTTTCACAGACCGCAGCCAGGTGCGACCGGGGCTCCGCAGCGCTCGGCTCCGAGCAACAATCAATAGGAGGAGGGGAAGGAGGAGGGAGGGAGGGCGGAGCTGAGTAAACGAGCTGAAGGATGTGGGTGGTCACATCCCCGAGTTTTGATGTCTGTTTGTCCCGAACCATCGACCGGCGCGCGGCCCGCGGACCCTAAATCAGACGATGTCG
>JASSRZ010000074.1:12370943-12385150 GCA_032164315.1 Malacoctenus gilli | reverse complement strand
CTCCTTCATCCACTGCAAGACCCACCCCAGTATTGAAGAGGAAAACAACAAATCTGTGTGTGTATGTGTGTGTGTGTGTGTGTCTGTGTCTGTGTCTGTGTCTGTGTCTGTGTCTGTGTGTGTGCGTGCGTGCGTGCGTGCGTGTGCGAGAGAGAGAGCGTGCACAGACTGGGAAAATGCCACAACAAACAGGTTCATAACAATTCAGGTTTAACAAAAGGTTAATAACAGGGTTCGATAACGGTCCCATGTTCTATTTTCAATGTTCAGTTTTCACTTCTAACTTTCCTACACAAAGGCTACACAATCTGTTCGTTACCAAAAAGCAAGTGGAACTGATTTTTAATGCCTTTCCTGTCCAAAGTCGTGCAGCTACTGATGGCACTTGATGACAGATTTGCGCGACTAAGAAAATTGACAGCGAGAGCCATTGCTGAGACATTCCTTGTCAAACATTAACCCACTGATCACGCCTATCCTCGCTTCAACTCTCACACACTTTCCTGCTCTCACGCAACCGGTCGGGGCAGTGGTGAATAAAAGGCTGCGGCTGGGATTTTTTGCGCTCCATTCGAGGCCGCTGCTGCCGCTGACCGAAGAGATGGGCTTCCTGTATTTCTCCGCCGAGACGTGGACTCTGCTGGTTGCCTTCGTCACGCTCATCTACATGTAAGTGCCGAGTCCGACGCTTGAGCAACTGGGTCAATAGTTGGGTTGATGCTTGGGCTGCGTGAGCATCTGACCGCACATTCTGCCTGGGCTCTCTCTTGCAGGTACACCACCTGGACTTATGGCACGTTTAAGAAACTGGGCGTCCCCGGTCCCAAACCGGTGCCGTTCTTTGGCAACATGCTGTCATACCGGCAGGTTGGTCGACTTGTATCTTCCACACATCTGACTCGAAGCAAGAATTGGAAAACAAGACAAAACAAAAACAGCTGACTGTGGTTCATCACTTCATCACGTTGTTAAAATGGGGGGGGGGGGGTCACACAGCATCCAAAGACACATTTCATTATTTTGAGACACTAATTTGAATTATCTTGACTTGTAATGTAAAGTTGTCAATCAGTGTCTGTCACCTGAGATCAAACATATTTAGAAAAAGATGATTGTCTTTCCATAGTCGGTAAAAGTTGCTTCCTTTTTTCTCCTTTTTTTCGTGGCAGTTGCTCATGTCTGATATTTTCAGATTATTTTAAAAATAAATAAAATAAAATAATAATAATAATAATAATAATAATAATAAAAAAACAGGACAGTTGGATGGTTTTATTTACCAAATAGTCCACCATTGCCAGTCTTCTGGCCGCATATGTCCTAAACAGGCCTTGTGGAATGCAGGTCTTTAAACGCACAGCAGATATTTCGCAGACACACTCTCCAGCATCACTGAAACTCTTTGTATTTCAGTTTGTTCTTTAAAGTGGAAGATATATTTATATAAAGATTAAAAAAAAACAAACAAAAAAAACAAATGAAAAGATAATTGAGGCAACACCAGACCAGCCGTTTCACTGCTTTGCTGAATGTTAAATCCCACTCGATCATAAACTGGTGAATGCGACCAGTCAATTATTAACATAGATAAACACTCACATGTTGACAGCAATGCCAATTATTCCGCCTGATTCTAAAACATGCGAAGTGATTGTAAAGACCGAGAGAAGCTCATATAAAATGAAAGTAAAAGGCAGACAAAATCTTGTCTGTAGAGTGATACAACGCGCATGATGGGAGGAACACATCAGCCGAAAGACCCCTCAGGGTGTCTGCCATCACAGCAGGCTTTGATCTCCATGTGTAATTTCATCAGCAAGCCTTGTGGTGGTAAAAGTCTCGTTTTTGTGCCCAGGGCTTCTTCAAGTTCGATGAGGACTGCTTTCGAAAATATGGGAAAACCTGGGGGTGAGTTGGTGCACAGTGCCTGTGTGCTCATGGCTAGTCGTATATGAGTGGTCAGAGATGCGAAGAGAAAGGCTTCATGAGCATCTCCCAACAGATTATAACATGACTGACAAGTCAATGATAATTTTCATGGTATTTCTAGTCTCATGTTAACTGTGTTAGCTGCGACCTCCTGTTAAAAAATGGGAAAGAACCCAAAAAAAAAAAATCTTGGATTGAAAATTTTGACTTTTTGTATTTTGTATTTTCAGTTATCACAAAATTTCTGGAAAAAAAACCCAACATTGCTCCAGATATTTTAGTTTGTGTGCCTTAAATGTCATAAGTCAAAAGTTCTGCGTTGTATGTGTTTATATGTGTTCACATACATGATATCTGTTTAAAAGGTTGCTTTGGTGTTACTAACACAACGTTTTCTCTTCTCTCCGTGGTCAGTATCTTCGACGGCCGTCAGCCCGTGCTGTGCATCACTGACCCAGGCACGATAAAGGCTGTGCTTGTCAAGGAGTGCTATTCCCACTTCACGAATCGCAGAGTACGCAAACCTTCTTCCTGCCTCCTGCTCCCATCAGGGAGCATTTCCTCTGTTAAACTTGTGTATTTTTTTCCCGACTTTGTAACAGAACTTCCGTCTGAATGGGCCACTGTACGATGCCGTCTCCATCGCTGAGGATGATCAGTGGAAGAGGCTTCGCAGCATCCTTTCGCCGTCCTTCACTTCAGGCAGACTGAAAGAGGTGCCTCCTCATCCTCCTCCTCCTCCTCTTCCTCCTCCTCCTCCTCCTCCTCCTCCTCATCCCTGATAACAACACTTCCCAAGTAACATTCCCAGTGAGGCTACAGCTCTCAATCTGTTTGGGTTAAAAAACACTAAACAGGCACTCGGTAGAGCGTGTACCTCCACCTTTTGGGCTGAAACTCCTTGGAGGCCACCATCTCTTAAACACACTTAAAACACGCTATGGAATATTTGTTTTTTTTTTGTCATTTTGATCACCGGATGACTGGATCAAAACGTGATCACCTGTTTCCTGTTGCACCTCCAACCCATCCCGCAGATTTGAGCTAGATCTTTTAAAGTATCCTGTTTAAATGAAAAACAAACAAACCAGCAAACAGCTCAATCCCAGGAGTGGCCTTTGGGTGCAGAATCTGTATGTGGAGGTTGCATATACTCTGGTTTGACGCGTGCATGCACGTGCGTGCATGCGCGTGCGTGCATGCGCGTGCGTGCGTGTCAGGTGGTGGTCTCAGTCTGGGGTCACATCCATGATTGACAGCAGTTGAGTCTTTTTCCCAACTGAAACAAAATTGCAAGAAAATGAGAAAAACAAAACAAACATAAGTGCAGAGTCAAAAAGCCCCCCCCCCTACACACACACACACACACACACACATACACACACACACTGTGTCATCCCCAGCGTGTCAGTAAGTCAGCATCTGTCTGTGTCCTCCCTCTGTGCCTCAGATGTTCTGCTTAATGAAGCATCACTCTGCTAACTTGGTCAGCAGCATGAAGAAGACCGCAGACAGGAACGAGCCCCTGGAGCTGAAGGAGTGAGGCCTCGTCCACCAGACTTGCACAGTGTCACTCCAGTCCAGCAGATTACAAGTAGAGACTGTCTTTGAGTGTTGCCGTGAAAAGTGTGTCTTCATCACGTTTGTCCTGGTCCCCCAGGTTCTTCGGGCCGTACAGTATGGACGTCGTGACCAGCTCAGCCTTCAGCGTGGAGATCGACTCCATCAACAACCCCTCCGACCCGTTTGTCACCAACATCAAGAAGATGCTCAAGTTCGACCTGTTCAGTCCTCTCTTCCTCGCCGTTGGTAAATTATTCTTTAAAAGTTGGAGAAAAACAGCTCATGTACATCTTGCAATTTCACCCCTTAACTGTGTTGCTGTGAAAGCCGTTTGCGTTATCAACCCTCGTAGCCGACGCTCTGCTGTGGCTCTTTTTGTCGTCACAGCCTTCTTTCCATTCCTTGGTCCCATATTTGAGAAGATGGAGTTCTCCTTTTTCCCAGCATCAGTGACCGACTTCTTTTACGCCTCTCTGCAGAAGATCAAGTCGAGCCGAGAGAGCAGCAAACAAAAGGTGTGTTTATTTTCGGGGGGGGGTTGTGTTGTTTGATTCTCTCAGGCAGATTTCTCCTCAGTTTTCAATCCACCTTATTCAAAGTTACCTTTAGCTACACATACTTAGAGACTTGGACGGCGGACAGTGGTTTTGCGAACTTTGCTTCGAGGCTCCACGAAGGTGGGCACAAGCGATGGGTTTCACCTTTTTCATCCCTGGTGTGACGGTCCGGGGACTCGAACCAGCAACCCTCCAGCATTTCACGACCCGAGGCCTGCTGCTGCCTGAGCGCAGGGAGGGATAATAAAAGGAGGAGATTTTGGAAATGATTAAACACCAGCATCCTGTTCAAGTAATTTCAGGTGCAAGAACTGACAAAATAAAGGATTAGATAAGAAGGGAAAGGATGTTTTGGGGGTGGGGGGGCAACCTGACACATCCTTGGTCCATCACTGGACTCACGGAACAACACAATCACCTACACACATGTGTTACTATCTTGAGCTGATATAAGGTCACTACTAAACATAAGGTGTCGGTTTTGGATTTTGGAGGACATACAAACAAACAACAGGCCTCATAAACAGTCTGTAATCCTACTGTATAAGAAAATGTATATTGTGTCTTGCTCTTTTTTTGCCTGGATTCTCCAGCTGTGCTTTGGGCTACTGCTCTGACCTGCTCCCGCTTTGTGTGTGTGTGTGTCTTCAGGGTCGGGTGGATTTCCTGCAGCTGATGATCGATTCCCAGAAAAACAACGACTCCACTGAAGGGAATCCGGAAAAAGGTGAGAAACACGAACATGCCTGCAGACGTCAAATGTTTATGAGGTCAGAGGTCACATGCAAACTCGTCAATTTAAGTGACAACACACTGTTGTTCCCTAAAACTGACTAAGTTACACTCTTGACTTCTTGGTAATTATAAGGTATTGAACAAACCTTTTGTTTGATGGTATTGCTGCCATCTGGTGTTCAGTTTGGGCTGTCACTTCTGTGTTGGGACCCTTACTTTACCTGAAATGATAAGATGACCGATGTCCAGCTTCTGGCAGCACGTTTGACACCCGTGATTTAGCTATTGTAAATAATAAACAAACAGCGACAAATGTGTCCTTTGTGTTGACCCAGGCATAAGCGATCATGAGATCCTTTCCCAAGCCATGATTTTCCTCTTCGCCGGCTATGAAACGAGCAGCAGCACCCTCAGCTTCCTGGCCTACAACTTGGCGACCAACCCTGAGGTCATGAAGAAGCTGCAGAAGGAGATCGACGACACCTTCCCAAACATGGTAAGCCTGAAAACAAACAGCTGCGTGTTTCCCTCCGATGCAAGACAGAATTTTGTTGTCAACAGAAACGGGACATAATTCATCAAATATACGACAAACGCTAACAGGATTTTCAAAAAAAAAAATTCACTTTTTCACCACACGAGCACACATATTGTGGTTGTTTATCAATATAAGGTGTGTGCTTTGTTGAGTAGGCTCCCATAGAATACCAGGCCCTGATGGAGATGGACTATCTGGATGCCACCATCAACGAGTCCCTCCGGCTGTTCCCCATCGCTGCACGCCTGGAGCGAGTGGCCAAGACCACCGTGGAGATCAACGGCCTTGTGATACCGAAAGGCATCGTCGTGTTGGTCCCCACGTGGCCCGTGCACCGGGACCCTGATGTGTGGCCCGAACCAGAGAAGTTCAAACCTGAAAGGTTTCGTGAGGTTTTTTTCTTTTAAATCAGAAGAGCCTGGCAACACACACCACACTGATTTGCTGATATCACCTTGTGTGTGTGTGCGTGTGCGTGTGTGTGTGTGCACGCGCTCTCAGGTTCACCAAGGAAAACAAAGACACGATCGATCCGTACACGTACATGCCCTTTGGAATAGGACCAAGGAACTGCCTCGGGATGCGCTTCGCTCTGGTGTCGATTAAACTTGCCATCGTGGAAATCCTGCAGAGGTTCAGCTTCTCTGTGTGCAGAGAGACCGAGGTAGGCCCACGAATGCTTCCCTTTCCGCTGCCTGCGAGTGCTTGTTTGAAGCTGTGTTGAGACTCCTCGGTCAACATAATCCTCCGCTCTTTCAACGATGATATCAGCTGATCGATTAAGTTTAAATCTGCTTGTCCGAAGATTGAAAATCCCAATCTGACTTGTCTCTGATGCAAGCTTATTTTATACATTTTATGTTTTTGGCTTTTAAATGTTTTTTAGGACATTTCAGTGTCTGCAGATTGACCATTAAATCTGTACATTTGTCTGTTGGTTTACTCTGCACGCGTGTTCTTTCACCAGGTCCCCTTTGAACTGGACATCCAGGGTCTGCTGAGTCCAAAACGGCCCATCAAACTGAAGCTGGTGCCCCGCTCTCACGCTTCCTCTTAAAGGGCGCAAAATAGAGGAAAAGAGAAGAAGCTACTATTACCTTGAACTGTTCCTGTATGCAACCCATGATATGTCAAAATGTCCAATATTTTAGAGGACAACGGCTGAGGTGTTTGTATATTTGCACCACTGAATCCTCAGTGAACTGGCAAAATTGATTTCTACTTCATGGATGTGACCCCCTGTATCTTGCTCTTTACTAAATGATTTAAATTGTGTTTAAAACAGGGAAATATTTTCCTTTTTACTGTGATCAAAATAGAATTACTTCGGTGAGCTAAATTTTCATAAATCTTGCTATTTGTCGCTTTATGTATAAGAATTAAAACGCATTTAGTTGTGTTAACGTGCTTCTCAGCCATTTTTCAACTTCTTGTATCTTAGTACACCATTGACCAGCACACAAGATTTAGTACTGGGCCATCACAGACGGATTTAGTTCTTTTTATTAAAACAAAAATATATATATATAGTATCAGATTTTGAATAGAAATAATGCCCCTTGGAATTTTCACCTCCCCTAAGAGTCGGAGTAACCCCTGACCTTTTGCGAATCATGGTCTTGAGTTTCATGGCACGTTTTTTTTTTACGAATTACTCTCCAAGTTCAACCACACAAGCTGACCTTGCATCAGCGCCCTCTTCTGGCAGAATGTTTTTTTTAAACAGTGTTGCGCTCCTGTTCTTTCGTAGATCCAGTATCCGGACTTTACAGCCACCTTGTTCTTTCCATGTTTATAAACAGAGGGTAGAGATAAAAAAAAAAAAAAAAAAATCTGAGGTGAGCAAACCAGCTCCAGTGCAGACACCACATGCTCCTCAGGTTGGGATTCGAGGAAGAAATTCCTCCATTTACATGTTGCTGAAAATAGCAGAGACCTGTGACAGCGCACCTAACGTGTCAAGCAAATGTGTCATATTCACTTTTCAGTTTCATTTCAGTTGCTTCATAGGGATAAAATCCACAACCAAATGATTTCACTGAGTAATTGGATTAATTTATGGGTGTATTTCAGGATTATGTTGCACAGTGGTTTGCTTTATTTACTTATTTCTCGCACAAAGACGTTAAAGACGCCGTACAGTCATTCAAAGTCACTCAAGCCAGACATGAAAGAAAAGCAGAATATTCTCTGCTGAACGGTGGTTCGATCTTAAATCTCAAGATAGTTTCACATGGACGTATCATAAGAACTGGATACCATGACGGAGGCGGAGCCTCATTCATTCCTACAAAAGTTGCGCAGCGGCGGATGAAGCAAAAAAAAAAGAAAAAAGAAAGAGCCCGACTTCCGGGTGTCAGAAAATCTGTACTGCGCATGTTCCGTTCTCGGTCACAGGGGCCGAGATTGCGCAGTAGCGCTTGCTTTAAGTTAGCCTGCCTGCTTGCTCGCGCTTCCCCGGAGTCGTTCGACTGTTTCCGTGTTCATTGCTGCGCGTTCAAGTGCCTGTTTATAGTCGCCACTTCAAGTACCGGCTTGCAGACAGTAATGATGGTCGATACCACGCATTTCTTTTCCGTTCCGATACCAGCTAAATTCAGATTGGTGTCAGCGATACCGATTCAAGATACTTTGTGCAAATACACCAGATGCTGCTTGGTAAATCTAAAAAACAAGACATCAGTGTCATTTATTTAATTATATATTTTAAACTCAGAACTATATTGAAGTATCGGCCTCATTCACAATAAAGCCAAGCTATTCCAACAATAGAAACCCCAGAGTGTCTGAAACGTGTCAGCAGAGGAGCAAGAAAAGAAGCAAATGTCTTAAATTCAGTGTGTGGGTGTTTGCAAGTGTTTCACTGGGTTTGTCGTGTTGCCACAAATCTTCACAGTTTGCCCTGAGATGTGACACGCTGTATCCTGGCTGTTTGCGGAGCTTAAGTAGCTCGACACCTGCTTCGCATACGCGCCGGCATTGAGTCACACACAAACTGAGAGACAAGTGAGCAGCAGACACTTACCCAGGCAGAAAAAAGTAGTTTCTACCACTATAATGTGTTATTTGGATAAGATCTGAATAGTTTAGTTACTTTCCATCATATTCCTGTCAATGACATAAATTACCACATGTTACTGAAGTATTTAAACTATCTTAAAGATCTGGTATTGAAAGTATCGAGAGTTCAATATGGATCTGTACATCACTAGAGACAGAGACCAAAGGAGGCAACAGATTTACATCATTTACCATGACAGCAATCCAATGCAATTGTCAACCTCTACAGAGTTGAAGCAATACATAACACATGAATGAATCCTAATGTTCACATTTGAATTCTGTTCATCTTTTACACTACTTTTCCATTTAAAGGTCGCAGAAAGAGGTGCAGGAGAGGATTCACATTATGTGAAGGGGGGCTGCAACACAAGGGGGGAAAAAAAGCAGATTCAAAGAACAACACATAAGCAAAAAACCTAAATATGTATGAATCTGAACAATTTATTTTCCCCAATTTAGCTCACATGCATATTTCATTGAACGCCAGCCAGGATTTAAATCCTTCAATAAGACCGTGACACTGCAAAACCGAGCAAAACAAAGATTTGAGATTGCACACCGAAGCAATTCGGTGGACTATCTGAGTGTTGCTGGTTACGAGATGACCCTGAACGCAACAGCAATCCGGTTCCCACAGAATCCGGTCCAGTTCTTTCCCCTGTCTGGACTCCATGTTGTTCCGTCAGCCACGGAGTGAACAAGTGCCCTGGCCGAAAACTCTCACGTTGCAACTCTGCGTGTGCGAGAAGTGGAGTGTGTGCGTGTGTGAGTGTGTTGACCCTCCGAAAGAAGATGGCAGACTACCGGGACGACACCGGGGCTCGAGCCCTGCTCGCTCTCCAGTCGGCGCCGTGCAGCCCGGTGCGTGTCGCCGTGACCTCGCACCCCTACCACCAGCCCTCGCTCGCCCTCCTGGGTCCTCCGGTAATGGAAGCCCGCACCGACGCAGGGATTCTCCCCGTGCGGCTCACGGCTCCACGCTCGCAGGCCCTGGCCAGGCTCGAGGGCCGGGACTTTGAGTTTGTCATGCGCCAGAGGACGGTGACCATCGGCCGGAACTCGTCCCACGGCTCCGTGGACATCAACATGGGCCACTCGAGCTTCATTTCACGGCGGCACCTGCAGATCACGTACGACGACGCCAGCGGCTTCTCCCTCCGGTGCCTGGGCAAAAACGGCGTGTTCGTGGAAGGGGTCTTCCAGCGGAGGGGGGCTCCGCCGCTGCCACTGCCCAGAGAGTGAGTACAGACAGCTAGCATGGCCGCCGCAGACGGCACCGCTCTCGAGTCACACGCAGGCTGAACGTCCAAAACATCAGTGTTCATTATCATGTGTTGAACTCTACATGCAGAGTGTTTAGTGGGGAGGATGTCACGCATCCGTTTTAGGTTCCTCTTCACGGGGCATCTAACGGTTCCCCCAGGGGGTTCTAGGAACTTTACAGTAGTTCGTGGTCATTTAAAACTGTTTTAATGATACGAACGGACGTATCGCGTTTTAACGAGATCAGAATGATTTTACTAGAATAAATACAGTTATGTCGGGGACTGCAAAGTTTGCCATGACAACCTGTCAGAGCGGCTCAATACCTCTAACTCTTTATTAGTAACGCCATTACAAAGCAGTAAGTGTGACTCCGGTGTGAATAGTTTTGAATTAACATTTTTTAAGTTTCTAAATCTTACTGTGAGATGCAACAGAGCACCTCCAACCCATTGAATCAGTGAAAGCCAGTTGTAGTCGTTAGCACGGTTAGCTTCCTCTTCACTCGGCCTACCAAACGCAGCCAGTTACACGTTGTTTCTAAAAGTAAAGTAAGCTCATTTTTCATCGCGTGTTGTCTATTTGCAGTCACAGCTGGCCAAATATGCGCAATTTAAAGTTGTTTTTTTTAAAACACAGAAGTCTTGAAGCAGTCCTTTAATTCGTGTCCGCTGAGGTTTAAAGGCTACTAGCTGCTGTGTTAGCCGCCCGCGAGCCTTTTACAACGTGTCAACGTCACGTAAATAGTAATGTAAACAAACGCAGCTCCTTCAGCTCGTCACATGCGGCCATTGTGGAGAACGTTGGTTTTGTACCACAGCTCCAAATCGGTGTTTTTATTCAGGCTAAAGGCTGCGTCGTGCTGTTTGTAGTTTTAACTTGGAGTAATAACTGGGCCAATGCCACGTTAAAAAATACTGCTATAGTGTCTTTAAATGTGAAAGTTTTGACGTGTGTGTTTTTGTGTGTGCGTACGGGGGGTGTGTCGGTCACTGAGCAGGAAGTGTAGACAGGAATGACATCCTCGTTGCAGGAGCACATGGAGTAAACACGGCGCTCACTCCAAGGCCGCGTTCGCTTGTACCGCGTCGCCCTTGGATGTATTTCTCGGGAATACAAAGTTAGCAAGGAAACGGTGCCAAGTTTAAATCCGTGAACGCAATTAATAAGTTAGCTTAGTGACACAGCTTATCATTTTACAGTGGTGCGTCGTCAAACAAGGACAGCGCTGCGATTTACTTTCAGATTGATTGGCGTGCAAACGCAAACTCATGACAGTTGCTGCAGTAGTTGCATTTAAGTCTCCCACTCACTTTGATTACAGATATAATTATTTGCAACATGACCCAGAGCTGTAACAATATTGATTCATTTAGCAGCTGTTTCCTTATTTAGCCATCTCGTTTGGAACATGCTGAAAATATAATGATGGAAAAAGAAACCCCCCTCAAAGTTGTGGCTTTATCCTTCTGGTGTTATTAGCACACATATCAGTATACATATGACTTGCATAAGCTTGATTTTTTTTGTAAATGAACATAAATATATTCTAACGATCAATGTTTCCTCAAAACTGTTTCTCTGGCGTAAGTATCAAATTTTCCTGGGTGCTCCTGAGAAAGGTTTGGAACCCCGGGTGTAGATCATCATGTTGGATCGACATATTGTGCTACAGCACAATTTCTTCTTGGTCCCTGTCAGCGCCTAGTTCCCTTCAAGCCTTACAGTAACCTGTCCACACTGCGCAGCACTCGCTCATCATGCTCCACGCCGTCTTTTTGCACATCTGGTGTTTAGCTGAAGTCCGTGTGTGAGCAGGCTCTCCCATCTCAGCTGTGCAGTCTTGTGGCTCCTGCTGAGTTGCCACAGGCCTTTTCTCCTCCCTCGGCCACGCTCTTCCAGTATGCACACTTGGCTATTGAGGATGGCCTGTTTGAGGCAATGACAGCTGTGAACTGTGTGTTAATAGAGCCAGTGTTGGACTGACAGCTGCAGTTCTTCGAGATGCGAAGCAAATTGGGGCTACGTTCATTCTGTATTTTTACCACAGACGTCCTACGTTTGATATTTTCTTTTCATTAGCTCCTCTCCGCAGGGAGCTCGGAGCCTGTTGTTCGATATAGCACAGCAACCCCTGAATTAGTAGGTATTATTTTTGTTGCTCGGAGACACCGTCATTATAGTTGGGCAGAAAGGATGTCAGCCGTCACAGGGAACCAAAGAGCTGCAGAGAATAATCAACACCTCTTCGTGTATCTGTTAGGAAAAATCGGATCTATTTCCATCAGCCGTGAAGCGATTCTCAGATCTGTCATACGTATAATTTTGTTCCATGGGTTTGTTTAGGTTTTCGCAAGCTCAAACCTGAGACTGATCTCTGCTTATATTTAGATGGTTGTCCAGACCTGCTGTAAGCAAAGAGAAAAGGAAACGCGAGCCTGCAAGCTCCCTGTTTATTCTACACAAGAGACGCTTTTCATGCACAATGGGTGGTTCGAGGCTGTTTGCAATATAAACAAACTCGGGCCAAGACATGAGCAGAGCCCTTGTTTTACAGTTTAGCATTTCAAAATCAAAGGACAGACAAGTGTTGTGTCAACTGTCATTGATTTGCCATCTGTGTGTAATTTGACGGTAGATTTCTGCTGATGACAGAAGCAGAGCATTTAGTCTGTAAGGTGGTCACATGTGATGATGCAAGTCTCCTGTTGAAACTTCATACGATCATGTGACGTAATCCAGCGTGAAGTCACTGCATCTCAATTTTTCTCAAGATAACATGTCTCACTTTGTTTTGTCTCTGTATTCCTTTCCCGTGCCCCCCCCCCCTGCTGTGTGGCTCTCCAGGTGTGTGTTTCGCTTCCCCAGCACGGTGATCAAGATCCAGTTCATGTCACTCCTGGAGGTGGAGGAGCGCAGAGAGAGGGAGCAGCCCTCTCCTCCCCCTCGCCAGCTTCTGCCCCACATTTCCCCCCTCAAAATCAGCATTCCCACCCTGCAGCAGCACGAGGAGCACATCAGGGCGTTTGGCTCGCCGCTGCCGTCGCCCACAGGCACCATCAGGTAAACCATACAAAATAGATGAGTCAGATTTGGCGGTGGGAGTTTGGTTTTTACTTGTGTTTGTGAGTAATTTCTTGTCAACGACTTTGTTTGCGGTCATTTAAGTGCAGTACATAAAATGGGTCTCTGCACTTTAATGCATCTTCTGATGAAACCCATAAATTTTGACAGGTGAGGTAAAAAGAAAAAATCTCATCTTCTGTTCAAACAATTTCCACTTCTTGTATTTTCCATTACACTTAATATTTTCACATTTGTGTTGCTCTCCTGATAAAAGATAGAACATTATAAAATTTTACCATCTGCTGCAATTCTGTACACGGCAAGCACAATGCACTAGTTCATAAATCATATTGACTTTAGATGATTGAACACTGAAGCGAGTAAATGAACAAACTAAACAGCAGTAGGCTTTACCAGTTTTTCTACTCTGTCTACGTCTGTTTAAACGGAGGTCATTGACGTAAGATCAATAAAGCAGTGATGGAGAAAAAAGGCCTGAAGTGATACTTAAACGGTCGTGTCAAGACTACACATCGTGCCCCTGTTTGTTTTTGAACATGCCGTTTCCTGTGTTTTTGTGGAGTTGCAGTATTTCGTGTAGGAGAGATGTTGTGTGCTGTTGTGGCACATGCTCTCCAACCTCCTCTCTCTCTCTCTGAATGCAGTCAGCATGTGCCACTGTTCGATGGTGCTTAGTGCGCCCTCTCGTGGTCAGTGCGCGCTTCGGCACCATGCATCCCCACCAATGTCAGCCAGTGTGTGCATGCCTTATATGGGATGGCTGTGGCTCCGAGGCGCGTGATTGGCTGCCGGGCGGATTGTTTGGCCTGGAGGCCGTTTTTCCGTCCATTCGTGGTTTCCTTTTCAGAGCCCCCTCCCCTGTCATTTGCACCCCTCACCCTTGCTGCCCCCCCCCCTCCCCAACTTTTGCACGTGGACACAGAGACTGAAGACGCTTGCTCCTTCATCTCTGCACAGCTTTCGTCGTGGCCTTTTTCGGGCAGATGGTTGTGCCACCTTCCTCTCCAGTACCCACACACAACAAGAGGAGTATTGTGTAAAAGCACGTGCTCCCACTTAAAACACCAACAATGTTAAGAGTCACTTTTCCTGTTCGGCAACTAAATCCAACGGTGGATATCATTCCTCTTCTTCAGTCGCTGTGCACTTTTGTACTGCGGGACCTTGCGCATGTGCTGGGGGTGGTGTTGCTGGGGGTGTCGGCTCGGGGGGGGGGCAAAGATGACCTTTGATCCCTCGCAGAGACACACAACTTCAGATTTAGTTTCAGTGTGAGGTTTCACAGATACACACAATTTCTTCACTCAAAAGTTCCTGTGACACACTGGACTTCTCTGCTGGTCTCCATTATTGTTTGAGCCCTTATCAAAACAGCCTGCAGCCTGGTTTCCTCAGCCAAACACCACACACACACACACACACACACACACACACACACACACACACACACACACACACACACACACACACAC
>JASSRZ010000074.1:12350787-12364034 GCA_032164315.1 Malacoctenus gilli | reverse complement strand
TTTTGTCGCCCCCCCCCCCCCCCCCCCCAAAAAGGGGTACCTTTAACGTTCTCTCTATTCTCTGCACGCAACTCCTTTTGCTTCCCTCAAATCTATTCAGCGTTCGCTCCCCTATTTTTGTTTCCCCTCCTCTCCTTCTCCCCTTCACCCCTGTCCTCCCTCGCCAAGCCGTCTCTGTCTTTGCCGTCTCCACAGAGGCTTTGAGCTGTTGGCAATTCCTGTCACAGACGCTGCCTTAATTAGAAACTCTTTGGCACTTTTCGCCCCCGCTCTGTTCTCATTCTGTCTCTTCCCCCCCCCCCCCCATGTCCTCCCACAGGCCTCCTTTTTGGGTTTTTTTTTTGTTTTGTTTTGTTTTGTTTTTTTGCTGGCAATCAGATACACGATTTCAGTGATTGTTGTTGCACATTATTACAAAAACAAAAAACAAGTACAAAAAAAAGTGCGTAATGATTGTATGCTGCTCTATCTGCTAAATGACAAAGCTATTTAGAAGGTATTTTTTTTTCTTATTTTGGCAAAAAAAATATTTTGCTATATGTACAAACAGCTGTCATCAACACGTAAAACATTCTGGAAATAGAGAAGTCTATGTATTTTTAAATGTTTTTGTGATTTGTTAAAATGTGTAGCACAAATTAAAATTCCTTATTGACTTAAATGATTGGTCCGCGATTTTGTTTGCATTATTTTTTATTAAGTACCATCGTTCGTCACAGTATAAATAAACACATGCACGAGATCGTTGTCATAAAAACTTCAAAAGTCAAATGTTTCATAGAAATGAGCAGATTTAAGGATCGAGAGCAAAAACAAAATTCAGGAAGATGAAACGATTTCTTAGTGCCTTTCTTTTTTTTTTTTTTGTCCATCACCGCTTTTCGAAAAAAGAACATTGAACCTTGGACTTCAAAGGTTTTGGACTAAAACATACAGAGCAAACTGGATCGGTCGATCCCTGGCATTGTTGCGTGTGCGGGGTGATCAGATGGTTTACGGCGAGGACGGACTGGATCTCCGTTCAGGCGTTGCATTCAGCAGAAGGAAAGCAGATCACAAACATGCCGCCAAACCAAAGTCACTGCAACTGGCCACACTGACGAGAGGCCGACGAAAGTAATCGATTGACTGTTTCCTTCGTGGAATCTCGTCGAAGTGGCACCAAACTAAAGCCCAGCGTGCTGTTCTCCACAGTCCACCACTGCATCTCATCAGCCCATCGAAACCTTGTTGTCTTGAAGTGTTCACGCTGAATACTTCCTTTCTAGAACCTTCCAATGTCACTGGAGATCGGCCCAGATTTTACACACCGCTGACTGCGAAACCAGCAGCATCTTCGGCGACATCCTGTCACGATTTTCAGAAATCTCTTGTTTTGTCCCAGTTGACGCTTTGTTGTTGGAGCCAAGATGGATGTCAGACCACTGAGTGCAGCAGCTTTCCAAAATGAGAGACCGACGAGCAGATGAGTTTTGGCAATGACAATTTAGAGGCTGATTCACCCCCCCAGAATTGAATGATTCTATGAAGTTGCATGATTTAAAAAGAAGATAATACTGACGATCACTCTCATGTTGTTTTCCTAATTTCTTTACCTTTTGTTTTAAGGCAGAAAGTTGTCATTTTATAACATCATGTCTGTGATCTGCTTTTTTCCCCCTCCGAACTGAAACCACTGCATGAACCGCGTCCTCCACGACGGCTCCATCCATCACTCTCGTAATACTGACACCTGCGTTGCCGTTGGAGAAGTTGAGCCAAGGTTGGCCGCGTGGAGAAGTGTGGCGTTCGGCAGCGTGCGGACGGTTCCTGGGGACCTTTTTCAGATGAAGAAAACGGGCCTCGGACCAAACGGCCACGACTGGTTCAGGGGTTCTTCTCGGTTGAGCGTCACAGCAGGTTTGAATCTCTTCCACGTTTAGCTTTGTTCTTTTCCTCCGACGAACACAAACGCACTCTCCATTGTGTCTTCTCGTCGTTGGTCCCCGTCGCTCAGACAGCTGGGACCCCCGCTTGGAGGCACGCGGATACCTAAAGGTGTATAAAATCCCGCGAAAGCAAATCTACATTCGAATTGGTACAATCTTGGATTTTTTTTTTTCGTGGTCTGAAGAAAGTTTTGTTTTTTTCTGGTTTGACAAATTACAATCAACTTCAAAATCAACAGGCAGATTATTGGGAGCACGCTGAGGTCTCAGCGGGAAATGGAGGCGGAGCCAGTTACTGACTCCGACTCAGTCCGACTCAACCTGAACCCCATGACCTGGATCTCATTTTTTTCCTGTGCACATCATTGAACATTCACGTCAAGTCTTTGTTGGTTGATGAGACCTGTGACACAATCTGGAAACGTCTCAGATGTCTCGGATGCGGTGGACACAAAAACGCGCCGACCAGCACCGATCGCAGACAAAAAAAAAATGGACACTTTTGCAGCAAAAACTTTGGTCAAACACAAACATTCGGCGTGGCCAGTCGGAGTGCAACAAACTGCAGCTGAGGTTTGGATGTTTACTGCCAGTGTTACTTCAAAAAGTCCTCATTCGAAAGCAAACGACTGATAAATACGAAACCTGCGGGGAAATCGAGTCACCTTTTACGGAGCGCAATGATCGCAATGTTGCCAGCATTCTACTGAGTCCAGCATACCTTCTTTTGTCAGTTTCAAAATAAAAGTTCTTATTTCAAATCGAAATTTCCAGAGTAAAGAAGAGCGTTTGAGCCCGTTTCTGAGCTGTTCCGTTCCGCCGATCGACTGTTTTTAATCGATTAGCAGCAGATACGAACCAGCGCCTGATGGATTTCACCATCCGGGCTGCTGGTTCAGTAAAGTGGAAAACGGCTTCACTGCACACTTCGTACATTCTTTCTCGCGGAACGGCATAAAAATCCACTGTTTAGAAAAAAAAAAAGATCGAAAAGACGAATTCTCACATTCCAGAAAACACGTTTGTTTTCCCCATCCGTTTGTTTTGGTGTTTACTGACTCGTACGAATCAGTACAAAAACGCGCCACAATCGTTCGCAAATTCTTGATGTTTTTGTTTTGTTTTGTTTTCGAATGTTCAGACAATATTAGATATTTACAAACAACTACTTACACAGCTGTTTACTCACAGCGCACATGGCATGTGTGACACTCCACTGTGAGCCTTCCAGCTTTTATTTGTCCTCCAGTGGACAGAAAGTCCTCTGGGACGGCTCGGCTGTACGTATAGAAATACTTGAGCTTGCTTCCTGTGTTTTATTGTCCAGCGTCCAGAGCAGAGGTCAGATTATGGGGTGGACGGTGACCGCTGCTTTGGAAGTTTCTAACAGACGAGTTTAAAAAAAAAAGGAAAGAAAAAAGGATCCAGTTGTAAGAAGCGGCAGAGCGAGTGAGTCTCAGCACTGTGTCCCGACGTCCCCCCGTGCCTGTGTCCGTCGTCAGAAAGCTGCAGGAATGACCGGGAGGGAAAAAGTCACGCTCGCTCCAAAGGATCCGTTGGTGACCACTCACTGTGCTTTCGACCACAGCTGAGGCCGTGCTCGCCTTCAGCGCCGGATGCTGGGGTGAAAAATGATCCGTCCTGCGACGCCGCGCCGGTTCCTCGACTCTTGTCTGTTTCATACAAGTAAGAAGGGAGTCAGCAGGTCTGTGAGGAAGCCGGTCGGGATGTCGTCTGAACTCCCGCTTGGCTTTGTGCTGTCGTTTGGTTCCGCCGTCGCGGTGTGTTTGGGTGTCGGGTGTCATCGCGTGGGTTCTTCCGGGCTTCTCCGTGCGCCTGCGCGGCGTGCTGTGCGGGCCTGGGCTGGGCGGCGAGAGGCGCTCAGCAGGAGGAGGCGCTGATCTTCTCCGACACCTCCGGGTCCGACTTGGCCACCAGGAACCGCAGCCGACCTCCGCCCAGGCGGATCAGGTCCACCGCGCTGCACGGGGGGAGGAAGCGGACGGAGAGAGAGACGGAGTCCAGTTACGCGGCGCTCAGCGGAGACGGCGAGGACAACGGGGGCATCGCCGTCTGGCCTCGGACCGATCGATCACGGGGGGGATCGATCGGCTTGAGGGGGCTGACAGTGGAGGGGAAGGGGCGGGGGGGGGGGGGACAACGCGGGCAGACCCCTTAATCTATCGTCAATATCACCCGCCAGTGACTTTCGTCTGCGGCAAGGGGGGGGGGGCGGCGTGTGGGAGGGCGAGCGTACCTCTGGTAGTCGGCTCCGATCAGACTGGTCCCGTTCACCGCCAGGATGCGGTCTCCGATCCTCAGCCTGCCGTCGGACGCGGCCGGCCCGTCGGGGATCAGAGTCCGGATGTAAATACCGGGAGCATTTAGAGGAGTGTGCTGCGGGGGAGGGGGGAGAGGGGAGGGGGGGGTGGAGACACGAGGGGGAAACTCAATCAGTCCAAGCTGCGGCCACGAGAAAACACCGCGCAGGTTTTCGCTGACATCGTCACTGACACCGACACCGAATCATGTCTTTGGTTTTAGTTCTTTACAACGAAATGAACTGAAATCAAACAGAGTTCCAGAGCACAAGATGGGGGGGGGGGGGAGTGAAATCCAGTCACTGTGCGTACTCACCAGTCCGTCTATGAGTCCCATGCCCAGTCCGTAGGGTCCCTTGTCCAGTTCCACTACAAACACCACACACAAGTCATCAGGAAGGGAAGGGACGCCAGAGGAGGATACAGGGAAAGGAAACTCACATCCACTAATACACCCTGCAGAGGACACGGACACCCAAAACAAACACAAAGACACACACACACACACAGAAACACACAAACAAACACAGGGTCTTGCTTTGGGGGTTGGACAAACTTCAGAGGTCTTGTGCACAGGAAACGAAAACACAAACCGACACACACGTGAAGGCTGCAGCTGCACACGTATATCAACACACGACGGCGCGCCTGACAGGAGCCTGCAGGGGTCGCGCTCACGTCGCAGGGGGACACTTGATGGAGCCATACGACTGGTGACGAAAAACGATCGAACAAGCCTCACACAGGTGAAGGAAACGACGCATGCAAAGGGTTGTTGGCCTCAGAATGTGAGAATCCTCTTTTTTTTTTATCAAAGTCGCCGAGAAGACATTATTTTACTCAGGACACTCGGGCTTGCAGTGGTTTATCTTTATCTCTATGGGCTTCACTGTTCCACTGAGCTGCCAGTATTTTTATGAAAACAGCGAATCACACGCTCACCAGTGTGAGAGGTGGACGATGGATTCACCGGGATGTGACGTATTGCAGTTAAAGACTGTTTCTAACTGAATAGTCTCGTAATGGAGCCTCAGCTTGGAGTGACAGAGTCGCCCCAGCTGCCTGCTGCAAAGCCAAAACTTCTTGCTTTGGAAACTTTTGAGGTCTATGTGCTTGTGCAAGAGAGCCTTAACAAATTACCCACAGATAGAATCAGAAGGACTATCACAGGTGTTACATTTTTGTCTTGTTTTATCCGTTTTATACTCTTGACACCACTGGATAGAGAGATGGAGGACAAGCTAACGCTCACAAATCAAGTCAATACAGCTTGATCGCCCCCTGGTGGCCAGTTGCAATATTGTCCCTGGATCCAAACCTCATCAGCAGAGAAAAAAACATGGATGGATTGTTCTCATTTTGGAAGAATGTTTCTGCCTATTGTTTCCATGTGAGGTCATCAAAATTTTATCAGTGGTTGTTCAGGTGTTTACTTCCTGTTGACTAAACATGATCCACCGTTCTGTGACGATTGTTTCCACAGTTTATCGGTGCGGGTTTGGATCTCTCTTGGCCCCCTTTTCGGTCATTGAAAGGACGCGGCGAGCGATCGTCCATCTCTCTACACAGTCTGTGTAAGAAGTGCGCCTACCCTCCAGTCCGTTGGAGATGAGTCCGTTGGCCTTTTTACACTCCGCCATCGTTCTGCCGGTGCAGCCGTTGCTCTGCCCGCTGGTCCCGATGATTGGCCCGCCTCCGCCACCGCCCTCTGGGTACAGTGGCGTGTTGGGGGGGGTGAGGAGGCAGGACGGGTCGGGGTTGGCCGGGCGGGGGTGGTGAATGGTGCCGTTCCTTCGGAGGCTGTGCGTGTGGGACTGGCCCGGGGGCCTGTCCCGCCCTCTCTCCTCTGCCATCTCGGCTGCCACCTCGTCCCCGGGGCCCCCGGAACGAGGGCTGCTGTGAGCTGGGGGCAGCAGCTCCCTCTGCGTCCACGAAAACCAGAGAAACAGGCATTTCTTTGGTGAACTTGATTGAGAAACGTGTCCTTTGTTCTCTCGCTCGCAAATCGCCGCGATTCGCTGCATCAGCCACGACGCTTTGTTCCTACATTATCGTGTGAGTGTTCAGGACGATTGCAGCCTGAATTCGTGACCAACGAATGTGCAAAATTCTCTCTTTGGCATTTTTGTGAATGTGTCCGCTTCAGTTGTGCGCATGCTTGCGTACATATGAGGGTGCTGTAACACTGAGGATTACGGTCTAGTCAGCCGTTCCCACTAATTAGACAGCCTGAAGACTAATCAGATTAACCATGATTTAACCATGTCTAGGTTTCTGCGAATGGGTATGTGTATGTGTATGTGGGTTGGCTGGAGTGGAGGGTTTTGTCTTTCATTTATGGGATTATGAGGAACTCCTCAACAACCACAGCTGCTGAGGCACATGGCCTGGGATTACTGTGAGGTGTGTGTGTGTGTGTGTGTGTGTGTCCGTGTGTGTGTGTGTGTGTGTGTGTGTGTGTGTGTGCGCGTGTGCACTTGACAATGTATGTGAGTCTTGCTGACCTGAACGTCCGGCCAGTCGGCCGTGTTGGTCCCGTTGGAATGGGTGTGCACGGCGGGAGCGTTGTTGTGTGCTTGCGTCTTGGTGCGCAGCCCCCACAGGTAGTGGCGGATGTACAGCAGCTGTCTGTAGATGCTGTCCTCCACACACTCACTGTCCAGGTCCACCCGGAAGCCAGCGCTCGGCAGCACGATGGGAGGGTGGTTCTCAAAGCTCTCCAGGAGGTCAACTGAAGGGATAGGATTTCCTGTCATGTGGGACCTTTCTGTGCAATTTACACGTTTTTCCTTCAGGCACTTCAGTTTTCGCCCCCAGTGCAGAAACATGTAGATGAGGTAATTGGTGACTTTTAATTGTGTATAAGAGTTAAGGTGTGCGTGTGTATGTGTCTTGCTGTGTGCCCTGTGTGCCTGCAATACTCAGAGCCACCTCTAGATGTGCTCGCAGCTCATTTCAGAAATGCTTCTCACCATGAAAAATGTCAGCCAGACTCCGGCTGGTTAACACATTTTTGCTCCTGCAAGTTAACGTTTAGTTCACAGAGTTATGGAAATCATTTCTCAGAATTATTTACATTTTAAAGTTTGGAAATCTAAAAAACCTTAAACAGTTCTTAAGTCTTGAGTAAATGTCTCTAATTGATTCTCTAACTCTGATTCTGTCCTATCGCTCTCCATGAGCTTGTCTCTAATAGTCAACAACAGCATGTTTGTAGTCATTTCCTAGAATGACAAATGGAAGTGAAGCAAAGATGATGCAGAAAAATTAGGTCCCTTTTCTCATACAGAAAAAACCAGAGGAGGGGTTTTCTTAGAAAGATGATGCTGACATGACCACCAACAAAACCTCTCAGAAAAGTATATGATGCAATTTCAGGCTTAAAGAGAATCTACGAGCAGAAGTAGGTCCATAGACCGGAGCCCCAGTCCCCCCCACGCGTACCTGTCCTGTAAATGTACGCCTCGTCTTCGCTGCTGGGCTGCCACGGTGGGACGGGGCCCAGCTCCGCAGTGAGCTGGTACTGAGTGAGAATCCTGTGGAGCTGAACTGGCTTCAGAGCCGGATGCTCACTGGACAGCGCTCGCCAGCCCATCTGCAGACGAGGAGGAGGAACGAATCAGAGGCCTTGTCAGGAACCAGGATACAAGGCACAAGTTCTTATTCATTACTGTGAACTAGAACACGGACATTATTTGTAAAGCCAACGAGTGTGTGTGTGTGTGTACGTGTGTGTTACCTGTGTGAGCTGTTGTGGCGGTGTGGCCAGTATGGACACTGTGCTGTTGAGTTTGGTGAAGAATTTATCTCCCAGATGTCCAAGACCTGACCTGCTTGCCCACTCCATCACCATCCGCAAGCAGGCCTGGATCTGCAGCACCTTGGAGCGCTGAAACCAGCCTCGAGACGGACCTACACACACACACACACACACACACACAATGTTTCTGGTGCTTTATGTGAAACACTGCAGCACATTTACATTCCAGGGTGTGTTTACGTGTTTATGTGTGTGCTTGTCGGAGAGAAGCATAAAGAAAAGAAAGAGATCCTGCACTTCTGTGAACAAACGCGCTCTTGTGTGTGTGTGTGCGCGAGTTTGTACGGCAACACGGACATTAATTTTTAATTAGGTTGTGATTGAAGTCAGTGAAACAATAGCAACAGCCACCGACTGCTCGCCCCTCGCAGAATACAAATGCGCTGCTGCAGGAGAGCTGGAGGAACCGCGCCGGTTTCTGCAGCACAACGAACCGGCACGCAGCCTGTGGAATCCCGTCTTTTTAGTCATTGCAAACAAATGAAAGGTAGTTTTGTAATAAGTTAGGAAGACGCGAACTCTTGCCAGCCGGCGTGGTGCAACGTGTCTGCCTGTTGTTTCGCTGCAGCTGTGCTGAAGCTGTGTGATGTGAAACACAAAGTGAGCTCTGCTGAATTAGATTGCTCTCTTTGATTCTTGATGTTTGGATTGTATTATGCTGAAAAGGAGACATGTGATGTAAGAATTTAAATACATCCCTTTCATTACTACTCTTTCCTCAATTCTGATTGTAATAGCACGTTTGGCCCTATTTCGTTGTCCAAAAACAATACCTAGGATAATCGCACATAAAAGGAACTAAAGAAATGAATCATCACAAATTACCAAAAGCCCAAACTGTGACTGAGAGATAAATGTTAGGGACCATCTTCTGCACCATTCAACGGGATCATTCACTTTGCGAAAGCAACAAATTAAACTGATAACACGATTGTGATGCCTGACAATTTACATTACTTAGTGTGACCTAACATTATTAATCTGAATTTCAGCCTTGAGCTGTGAAATAATGTCTCCCAGTGCAAATCAGGCGTGTGGAGGAGCTGCAGGCGGACAATGGACGGGCAGCATTATCAGCAGACTGCACACATGCAGAAGCCTTCAAATATTCAGCCATATGTTTTAGACGCACTCACACACCCTCCCCTCTGTAATAGGCTTATGTCTAGGCATACAGTAATCTATGTGTGAGGCATCGCGAGCAGACGAGACATCACTTAACCTCTTGGCGAAGGTGTCATAATGCTTCACAAACACAGAGGCACCTTTAAATAGAGGAAAGCCGCCGCGCATCTTTCATCAAACACCAGAAACAACAAATAGGGTCGGGTTAGGATGTGTTGGTTGTGTTTGGGACAAAGCAGCACACACAAGAGGCTCCAAGTTACATCTCTTAATCATGATTTTCTTTGGTCCAGAGCGCTTTATGATAGCGTGTGTGTGTGTGTGTGTGTGTGTGTGTGTGTGTGTGTGTGTGTGTGTGTGTGTGTGTGTCTGTGCAATGCGGAGCGCCCAGTGCAAACGTCAGCATTACCTGCTACAAACTCACTTCACTGTTACCATGGACACCATCAGTGGTGAAATATCAATGAGTGACTAAAGGCAGAGTGAAGGAGAACGACAGAGCGAGACAGCCACCCAGACAGATGGAGAGAGAGAGAGAGAGAGAGAGAGAAAGAGGGGGACGAGAGAGCGAGTGAGCAAGAGAGACAGACAGAGAGAGAGAGAGCGGGGGGGGGGGGAGAGAGAGAGAGAGAGAGAGAGAGAGAGAGTTGGGGAGACAGTGTGGCCCCCTTGCATGAATATAAAAGTATTTCTCTCTTTACCAGACATGTGATCGCTACTGTCTCCAGCAGCTAATGAAGACATATGTCCTGTTTATGTGTGTGTATGTGTGTGTGTGTTGAGGGGGGGGGGGTATAAGGTGAGGGTGTGGAGAGGTGGAGATGGACACAAGGATATGGCTGCCGGTGAATGGCTGTTTTCTTTATTTAGACGAGCTAATAGACTATTAGCAAGGTCATCACAACAACTGAGTGCCGTTTCAGCCCTTTACCCTTCATTCTGCCCTTTCCTGCCCCTCCCCTTTCTAAATCTCCTCTTTTTCCTCCATCCAATCCAACCTCTACTCTTCTTTGTCTCACCCCCTGATGGCCAGATGGAAAGAAGGGAGGCAAGAAGGAGGAGGAGGAGGAGGAGGTGGAGGAGAAGGAGGAGGAGGGGAAACAATGCAGATAGGAGAAGGGCATTGAGGACAAATCTGGGTTAGTCCCTGTCAAATTGCTGACAAGGACACAAGGACACGAGCTCTCGCTCACAGTCTCACTCACACAACTGTACAAACCCCGCAGGGAGGCCTAATGGAGGAAAGCGTGCGGCTGTGCAGGATTTTCTGCCCTACCTTTGTCCATTAGCTGGTTAAAAAGTGACACGTTGGAGAAGAAGAAGAGATAGGCAAACATCTGAGCTTGGATCTCCGGGTGGACCTGGTAGCCTTGAAGAAGCTCCTGTGCAGTCTGGAACACCTGCAAACACACATCAGAGTATTTCATTCAGCTTGTACTGCATAAATATACTAAAACACACGTATATCACGAATATGCGGTGTGATCTGTCACCACAAAGCTCAAATGTACCAAGAAATCCACTCACTTCATCTTTTGGTTCACATTGGCATCATGACAGTTCTTTTGCTAGTATTTCAGGACAATTGAAACAATGAAACTGTAGTTGTGAGTATAAATTCTCAATCCTCTTCCCTCTTCAGAGTAAATGGGTACAAAAATATGTCACATGGACTTTTTATTTGGCTCAACCAAACATTTCTTAACAAGGAGATCATTTCAAATATTTGCTCGCGTCTCTTCTGAAAGCAACAATTTATTCCTTTCTTGATTTCAACTGATTATTTGCCTGTACTGGTCTCCAGGAAAGCTCCTTTTCTGGATGTTTAGGCTTTTAAGTAAGTTACTGTAATAAAGTAAAAAACAGGCCAACAAGAAGCCGAGTTTATCAAAAACAAGCACAACTGTTGTCGTGAAATGTAAATGTGAGGTGGCAAGATTTCAACAATAGTTTTTCCAAATTACATCGCAAACGAGGACATTACTCAGTTGTTATTAGTTCTTGAACCTAATAAGGAATTCTGGCAGCATAAATGTCCAATACAAAGCACAATATGACACACACGCTTACCTGCAGGACCCTGCGTATGGGCTCAGGAAACCCGACACCACCTTTCCAGCAAGGCTCAGAGCTGTCGACTGGGAATGGATTACAGTCCAGCAGACCTGGTAACACCACATAGAGAGCCTGGACACACACGTACACACACACACACACACACACACACACACACACACACACACACACAAACGCACAAAGTCAGGGACGTGCGATGATGAAATTGCTCTGCAATGACAGAAACGTGTGTGTAACAACTTAATCATGCTTTTCTGTGACAGCCGGGGTCTCTTATCATTCATGCAGCTCAGTTTGAAAACAAGATAAAACATGGTCCGCTCATTAGGACGATGGCTCTGATGGCACGCTGACAGATTACCTTGGTGATGTAGTAGACACATTGCTGGAAAGTGTACATGATGACTTCTTCCAAGATTGTCATAGCCTCCTCATTGGCTGATATGGTCGCCGATAGCAACGACTCTTTTGATCCTACACAGAGAGAGCGAGAGCGAGCCACATTTAAGGGATGCAGAGTGGGAGGCAAAGTGAGGGTTGTAGCTGTGTCAGTATTCACTGTATGTCACCGTGAGTAATGTGATTCAGACTGTGTGTGCGCGCGCGCGCGTGTGTGTGTGCGTGTGTGTGTGTGTATGTGTGTGTGTGTGTCTGTGTGTGTGTGTGTGTGTGTGTGTGTGTGTGTCTGTGTGTGTCTGTGTGTGTCTGTGTGTGTGTGTCTGTGTGTGCACACCTTGTAGAGTCTCTATGCTGTGTGTGTATGCTGGTGCTCTTTGCTGTATGAAGTAAAGGATCTCGATGGAGTTGGACATCCAGAAGAAGATGGTCTGCAGGTCAGGGACCAAGTCTGAGATGCTGAGCAGAGACAAAGAAGCCGGGTCCTGGCTACAAAGACACACGTGCACAGACGCAACAAAAGGAAAAAAAAAAAAAGTGACGAGTTAATCCCACACGCCAAACACAAAAGCACACAAACTTGAATTCAGCACATGAGCACTCTGGCTTTCTTCCTTTTGAACACAAGTTGGAAAGTGATACTCACTGCTGAGCTTGCTTCTGAGCCAGCTCCTTTGTCTTCTCCTGCAAGACACACACACACATACACGAGGACATACACACGTGCACACGCGCAACAATTAAGTACTCATTAAACTTTCAGGCCGTGCGTAGGAGAGGCACACTTTGCGACCCCATTGCTAACCTGCAGATAGGAAAATACCACGATCATATTCGAGAAACCTGGCGAACCCGCGGTGATGTGTGCTGATAATTAGGTAGCGCTCCAGTGGAGTAAACAAGGATGAAGCAATCCCGCCTTCCTTTTTAGCAACGCCAACACTAAAGATACTGAACAAATGGCCCCACAGAACACAGTCAGGGCTGCTAGCTGATTGTGTTTTAGACCTCGAATACTCCATTCCAGCACAAACAACAGCAAAAATATTATCTTGTTAAACATGATGGATAAACTCACTAATGAAATGCTCAGAGAAACTGTTTTATTGATCCTTATTTTTTGCTTTTAGGCACAAGCTTTTTTGAATTTAACATATGGTTTTTCAGGCATATCTGATGGAGAAAGGAAGAAAAACTTATCCGAAATGCCCGTCATCATTGAGTAGAGTGAAATCACACTGGCCAGGTTCTAATACAGGGATCTAGCTCAGAGGCCTCTTCAATTGTATGTGATTTTTCTCAAACTCCTTCATTTTACTTTTGGCAGCCGCAGCAACAGTTACGGCGGACAATTTGACGCGCCCCTGAACCAGGCGGGGCTTTTCTCAGACGTGGACAATCTCAGACAATCAAAAGGTGGTGGTGACCTTCCATCCTCAAGCTGACACTGTTACACTATTGTCTTCTTGTATTAGGGGCAAATTCAAAGTCCCTGCACAAATCCGTCTGAAAAGACCTCATGACACGAATGACAATTAAATACGACAGTCAAAAAGAAACCAGAGACTTCTGTTGCGACTG
>JASSRZ010000074.1:12333000-12344306 GCA_032164315.1 Malacoctenus gilli | reverse complement strand
GTGTGTGTGTGTGTGTGTGTGTGTGTGTGTGTGTGTGTGTGTGTGTGTGTGTGTGTGTGTGTGTGTGTGTGTATCCTCACCAGCAGTGATGGTATCCTTCTCCTTGGCATTGAGTTCCTCCACCTCAGCCCTCCTGCGCAGTTCGAATCTGCGAGCGTGTCCTTCCCGGGGCTTCCACAGCTCCTGGAGCAACAGTGGCTTCTCATTGTCCCCCAGTGCTCGCAGGCACTCGGTCCGCCACCCGCCTCCCCCGATCCCGTCGATCACGCTCCCGCCTTCCAAGCGGCCGATCACGTCGCACAGGACGTAGGAGTGGGCGGCATCCTTGTTGAGCGAGTAGCGGTCGAGGGCCTCTTTGACCAGCTCCTGGGCGCTGGAGCGCGGCGTGGCCAGGACGCTCTTGTAGTTGGCACCGGCACAGATTTCGTCGCCGAAAATCTTCAGCACCCCGGGGGCCGAGCTCTGCGTGGAGAGCTCCGCGGGGTCGTCCGGTGGCCGCTCGGGGGGTTCAGTAGTTGAGCGCCGGTCCCCGCGGGTGTTTGTCCCAGCTTCTGCTGGTACTCGATCTCTGTAGCTCAGCGTACGATACAAAACCTGGGGAGCACAAAAAGTTGGATGCAGAGCATACCAGAAATCAAGTAAATAATAAATCAATATTTTTCATCTTTTATGCACTTTGAATGTAATCGACTGAATGCAGATTTTTCTGATTTATCAAAGCAGAAAATATACAGATCAATTTAGTGATGAATTAGATCCAACAACTGATTCGGTGAGTCACGATTGCTGGCAAACGATCAGTTTTCCTTGCTGCTCAGTCCGAATGAGGTTTTGGTGGTGATAGGGGAGCGAGAGATACTCAAATTTTGCAGTAGTAACAAAACTTCCTCCAGCCTCTTGTGATAAGCCCACAAGCTGTTTCCAGAGCAGCGACTTGACCCCAGGTCAAGTGTGTTTTCACCCGAAGGCAACCGGCACGCTTCTTAATCTGGTGCTTTTTGCACATCAAGTGGTTCCGCTCAGTGTTGTGTAGCGACTGGCAACAATTTGCAGTGAACATCATGGTGATGCCAGCAAGACATCTGAGGATCAGTAATATTTTTTTAAGATGTTTTCATCACTTCCAGCTTCCAGTACTGAAGGTCAAACCTTTTGCTGTGATCACAGTGGGACCAGATATGTATGGAGTGCTGCATACAAGGGTAAGTGAGAAAACATGTTATTCTTTGAGTCTAACTTTGGTGGAATTTAAGAGCTAAAAATATGTCACAAAAGTAAAAATATTGTTCTTCGAATGTTTGTTTGTCTCCTCTCCTTTGGTTCGGCCTGTTTTGCCTGTGTAGCCTCACATGAGTCTGCTGCCAGTGGATTTGGTATCACCGCGGCTGTTTGCTCTCACCTGAGTGAAGGTCCTGCTCTGGCGCTTCAGGCGGCTCTTGGACGGCAGGGACATGCTCGCCCCAGAGGAAGAACCGTAGAACATGATGCCGCCGGCGACTGCACACACTCCAAAACTTCCCAGACAAGACAGGTGGATGTATGTTTAAAGACAGATCATAATCAAATAGTATTGCTAACGCCTTCGTGTAAATTTTGTCGGAATGCTCTGAAATTTAGTATTGTAATCTTGACATTGAATGAGGACTTATACGAATATGAAGGCACATGCTCTGATGTGGCCACGCTCTTCTTTGAAAGCTTACCTTGATGCTTTTGGGCGATATCACCCCAAAGTGCAGCAGCACCGGGAGAAGGTTCGCAGCAGAGGCTCAGACACTTTGCATTTCATTCACTGTCACCTTTTACACTGCAGGCATAAAACACAGAACACGTGACTGGTGTGATGGCTGAAAGAGCGACCGATCGATAGACACCGAGCTCAAGTTCACTAACAAAAGTATTGAGGAAATTCCACTCATCTGCTGTTGTAAAGGCTTGAAAAATCTGCATCTTTTCAGTACAAATTCAACCTCCAGAGTAAAAAACATACCATCTTGTACAATATCAACAAGGAAGAAATTCGATACTTATAGCAAGAAATCATTTATCAAACAGTACAATGGTAGCCTCTGTATTCAACTTGTATCACTTTCCATGATGAAAGCAGATCAGATTCACGAGACAGGCGTTTTCAGGCACTTTATCGGTGCATTGGTTTACCAGCAACTGATTCGGAGACGTATGGCTTTTATCACGTTTCTCACCTTCTCTGAGATGCAGTAATTTCCAAAACATTTTTGCTGACCGCTGATGCCGTGAGTCAGAGCATCAAGACGTATCTTTCTCAGTGACTCCAAACAAAACCCAACCTGCCGTGTCACCACATTAGTCTGCTTGATCTTATTGTGATGAACAAAAATGCTCCTTAACTAATATGATTGTTTTCCATTAGGTCAAGCACTAAAGGATTATAGAATTCTGTTAAATGTGAAGTTCTGCTGGATTTGGAGCAGATTCAGCAAATATGTCCTTCTGAAGACACAAGGCAATTACTAAATTCAAGCCAGTAATGCTGTCAATACCAATTTATTGGACACTGAGACATTATAATTATTTCACCAAACTCTATTTAATAATAAGCTCCATAAATGTTTGCTTTTCTTAGAGGTTTGGGTCGGCTCTTCTAATTTGAATACAAAGTGTCCTGAAAAGTCTGTCTGTATGAATCCAGATTGAAACACTGATTAAGAGTGAACAGCTTTCAGAGTGAATTGAATCGTACACTTGGATCACAGAAAAATGTAAATGATTTCATGATTAATTCGCATTGAATCTTCATTTCCAGACGTCTTTGTCTTTTTCCAAGCCTACGGAATTTTTTTGTGCCTCCTGCTGCCACGTTCCCCTCCTCGGTCTGGAAGCAAACCGTCAATTCGCCGCGATTCGAAGCGGAAATCGATCGGTCTAAACATGCCTCTTTCTGCATCCAGGTCATGCACAACCTCACCTCGGCAGACACGTCTGCCTGCAGCCTCTGTCCCCACCGAAGGTGAGTCACGCTTCATTCTTGGCTTTGCGTGAACTCTTTTGACCGATAAAGACCTTTAACGCAGCCTGCATCAGCAACTCCGGCTGCACACTTTGCAGACTCGCGAGGCAAGCGGGCGAAAGCGGCGCCACACGCCCCTCGAGCACCTCTGGTCGCAACTTGTGTCCACTTTATGTATTTTTTCCCCCCTCCTCCTCATCTGCACATACTTGGCAGCCAGCCTAAAAGGTGTTGTTGTAGCTGACTCTGCAAGGGCTGGTGGGATAACGTGACTATTTTAAATGCCCGCTAATCCACTGTAATCTGGCTACTTGGCCGCAGTTAACTCAATCCTGGGACCAACACTCCGCCCCCCCCCTTCCTCCCGCCTCAGCCCCCACCGCCACCCCACCCCCGCATAAACACACCGAGAAACACACACTCGAAGGGAGGCCTGAATTTTGCATAGGTAAGACAAGTTGGTGACCCAGAAGGCGGCGTTACGTTTGGAAAGCGCGTCACGCGGACTTTGGACGTGTCTGTCCTTGTCTTCACTTGCAGAAGGTCACAGACAAAAATAAATTGAAACGAATTAAACTGCGCCGAGAGGGGGGGGGGGGGTGGACCCCTACACAATGATAGGCGAGGTTACTGTGCGGAACTTGCAACTGCTGCGAGTCTGCCCTTTCTCCCCCTGAAGCGCCAGTCCGTCTGTTTACCACTTCCGACTGACTGGTCGTCAGTAGCAACCGCCGTAGCAACAAAAGGCAGGAGAAAATCCTCAGAAATTAATCCGCTGATGAGGCGACAGGCGCGGCAAATAAAACTCTCGCAGCCCGGCCTCTGACAGCCAGCAGGTGTGTCTGACCGAGTCTCACCACACACGACTATTTTTCCATCTCCAGTCTGGTCTTTTTTTTCGGGGTATCAATGACCACAAAAAGCCTCTTTTTTCTGGGTGTCGGGGTGCCGCGAGCTGTGGCGCGTGCGTCCGGGGAATAAAATAGGTCGCGCAAAAGTTGACGAGTGATTCCAGCAGTGACGAGCCCAGTCCCCCGGGGGGCTCTCCTGGTGTCTGTTGCGTTGGTACTCACGCTGTCTGCAATGCGTGGCTCCATGGTGCTGGGAAATCCTTCCTGGCTCCTCTCTCATTCCGTCTCCCCCGACGAGGCAGAAAATCCCCGGCAAAATGAAGGGGGAGAAGAAGAAGCAGAAGAAGAAGCAGAAGAAGAAGAGGGAAAAAAACACCTCTGTTCCGAGCGACAGCCAGCCGTCCGGGTTCCCACCAGCATCCCACCCACCCCCTAAAAAACAGCCTCCCCGTTAACTTGGAGAACGGCCAGCCGCTGAGGGCTCCTGTATCCGTGCGCTCATCTCCGCTGAGTGTCCAGCAATGCCCACAGCCTCCGGCAACCGCATTCCCACATCCACAGCGGTTCACTGACGAGCGGCGACGGAAAGAGCCGAGCTCAGGGCGCCGCTTCACCTCGGTACACCTGCTCTGGCACCCGGGAGTGCGCAGATGGCTCCCCCTAGTGGATGCCATGGGTGCGAGCGCAGGACAGAGGCAGGCTGGCCAACGAGTGTAATATGGAGCAATAAAACGTATAAATATGGATGTGAAAATAAAATGGCAGGTACATCTCCCATCAGTTTTACTGTAGAGCAATAAAAACAATCTCACCACCATTCTTGTCATTCAGTCGTGTGGAATGAGTATCGCTATTAATGTTTAATTTATTGAGTGTTATATCATAGTCGTGGGCCTATAATTAGAATGCGTTTAAAACTTGACATAATTTTCCAATAGTTTGGACGAAACCTGTGGCAAAGTCAGGAGGTATTTGTGTTTGTGTGATGTGTTTTGGACCTGTGCTGTTTTGTGTGAGCATGTTTGTTAACTGTTGACAGAACTGAAATTCAATTTCACACATTACAGACTTCTCGTCCCTCCAAATGAATCAGTCAAAGTGATAGACTCTCCAGAAGCTGGAGTACACCTGCAAATCCCTTCATTGCTTTAGTTTTGAGAGCTCCTGCTCTTGCATGGCGTATGATGAAGCTACGTATGGATATTTTTGGCGAATCCAAGACCAGAGAGGGGGTCCACAGACTATCAATGTCAGGTTCAGTACCTGCTTCCAAATGATCAGGTACCTCGTCAGAAAGCAGCCCCGATAAACCTTGTTTCAGCATTCTTCACATGAATAATCTGTTAAAGAATGGGGAGAAAAAGAAGTGATGGCAATAAATCTTCGGGTTTACATCTTCCTTGTGACAGCGTACTTTCGAGTGTGACGCCGTGTTGCACGCGCGTTATCGAGAAACTGCTGAAGTAGAACTGAGAAAGTCTGCACTCACAGTGCTGTGAAATATACAAAATGTTGAGTCAAGAGGTTTACTGCATGAAAAAAGCTTTTTTATTACAAGAGAAATAGAAAAGATAAAAGCATTGTTGGCATCATATCGGCTTATCACAGCACAAAAAGCACCACGGTCACAATAACCAATATGAAACCTAGGGAAAGAGACAAAGAATAGTGGGTAATATAATCAGTCTTGTCGGAACCGGAAAGAAAAAACAAAACAAAACAAAGAAACAACACTGAGAACAGAGTCAGCAGCTCCACAATCGCACAGCATCTCTAAACCACGCACAGAGGGTCCATGAAGGCTTCATGGAGAGCTTATAAAACCACAGATCTATACAAAGGCAGGTGGGCACTGTGTGTCTGGATGAGACAGATATGGTGACCGAGACGAGACAGACGCACGTCCAATCCTCGGCTTCATCCCTGCAGAGCCAAGTCTGCCTGTGGATCTGCTCCCAGTACTGTAATACAACAGTAAACACTTCAATGTTTGGTGCGTCGCAGGGGACTTGGGGGGGGGGGGCGACACTGGGAGTATAAATACTAAAAAGTAGTTCTGTTTCTCGAGAATATATATCTGAGGTGTCTCATTTCAAACGGATGACCACAGTCCGACAAAACGTCTTTCCCATGAATCGGTTATGAAGACAGCAGATCACCAGATTTTAAGACAGGTAAATAAATGATACACGGCAGTAATATTAATAATATCGTAACAATGATGACAATAAGAATGATTTGTTTTTACCACCCTGATGTACTTATACATAAAATATCTCCGAAAGGATTGACATGTTTGATTGAGGTCTGGTGTTTTCGAACGGTGTCAGTAGACGTTTACGAGATTGGACCCGGCAGCAAAGCGCTGCATTCGCTGCAAACGTGTAAATCTGAGCAGGCAGGTTTTTGTCGTTTCAAGTCAAAATATCTTCTGTGAAATTCGAACTGAAAACAAGACATAATAACCGAAAGAGTCGGACTTTTTCCTGCTTATCTTAAGATCTATTTCTCCTATTTTGAGATGATGTACTTTTGTTTTATTGGCAGATTTCGTTTGCTTAATTCAAGTTGTTCACTATAATGAGACAAAACAGACATAGAAAAAAGCTGATAAACACTCTCTTTCATGATTATGTCTCATTTCAAGAGAGGTAAAACATTTTTACTTGAAATAGGAAAAATCTACATGCTACCGTTTGGAAGCTTTAAGAGATGTAAATTGTTGTTGTGGCTTTTTAAGAATGACCATCAGGTCTTTTGAGGCAGCACGGGCGACAACTCCGCACAAAGGTGCTTTTTAGGGGCAAAAAAAATACATCAAATGTTCCTTTATTTAATTAATGCAGCTTTGACTGAGGTCCTCAACAAACTTGTTGGCTCCACCAATGAAGCTTTTCATGATCAAGGTCCAAATAAAACCTCATAATCTAATCTAATAATCTGCAGGTTTATCGCCAACAAAAACTGTTTGAGTTTCACTTCTGTTCTCTGAAAAACCACCGGCTCCTTTCATGTACTCGCCATGAATTGTGGCCTGCATCCTCGTGACACACGTCCACCTCGAACCGGGTTCCCCTGATATTCTTGCTCTCCTCCCAGACCGGTTTCCTCCGAGCTAACGGGAGCCAGTCGGTCAACCGGACCAAAGCAAATGCAGCAAACGCCAGCGAGTCAGAGGCGCGGCGAGGCCTCGGCAGTTGGACTCTTAAATCTTGAACCTCGCAAGCGTGCAGAATCAGTGAGGAAGGGACCTGTCGGTATTAACGGACGTGATGTTCACAGGTCCAAAACGTTTTCCAGCAGTCTCAAGTCTGAGCATCTTTAGCTCAGACACTGAGAAGTCCAGCAAACATCCTTTGGGGACATTTCAGCCACGTGCAAGATAAACATCGCACTACAACACAGCGCACCGAGAAAGACTGCAGAACTTAATCAGTGCCTTCAAAGGCATCAGGCCACAGATTGAAAGAAATTGGGGGGGAAAAAAACCCATCATGTCATTGTTGATCAGCTAACCATAAATGATAAAGCATAATAAGGCAATGCACACTTTCAATTTCTTTACCCAAGTGGCAAAAACATAAACACTCTGTTTAGGGCTCATTTCCAGCAAGTTGCGGGGCAAGCTCAAGCGCAAATTATTTCCGAGTTTGTTTTAATCTACAAGCACAGTTGGTATCATCTGTTGGGTCTTTCAAACCGAACTTCAGGCGATCTATCGTCCTATTAAGCCTCCCGCTGATGTTAAGGAGTACTCTGCGTGCGTAAAGCTTGGAGGAAACGGCGGCCCGACTCGAGGACACGAGCGAGCGAGCGAAGCTGTGAGGGGAAGTGCCTGCATTGAAGAAAGCAGCTTCACGGCCTCGCAGCTAAGCGGCTTGAGCAGCTTCGGCGGTCCTTGACGGAGGACTCGCAGACTCCAGAATCCAGGCCATCTCAATCCCAAGACACAGTCGAAAGATGATGTACAGGAGATTAAAGACGCTTTTTTTTTTTCTCTCTTCTTCCCAAAAAACACCGAAACGGTTCGACCTTTTGGACCTCTAGTCACATTCATCACACTGTACAAGCTTGTCCAATATACCATGTGTCACCACATAAACAGCTGTATCACTGATAATACACACATATTTCAAATATATATACTTTTATGTGTTCAACGTACATGCGTTAACGTGTAAACATAGACTCAGCCGATAGAAGGCTTTGGATTCATGGGGGAGGGTTCGAGAGCGGAGGGGGACACACACACACACACACACGCGCACTCACACACTCGCAGGCATGCGCTCTGACACACACTCCTGAGATGCCTTAATATTGGGCCGGATTGTTCAACAATACTATAGCTTCAGTTTCCTTTCAAGTGTGAGACGTCTATGGTAGTAGTGTGCTATCGGTTACGGCAGTAAGTCAGTCTTGTGGCAGTGCTGAGTCGGACCGTGGTTTCGGTTCGTTTTTTTTAACCGCGGAGCTGTGACGAACTAACGGATGGGTCCCGTTCGTTTTTTTTTTGGAGGAAAATAGCGGCGACGATCAAGTCGCGCCATGTTAAAAAATATAGATGAGCTAAACAAACACTTGATAAATATATCCAGCTGATGACGTCTTCACTCACTAAACCTAATCCACGACAGTACACCGTTAGAATTCAGTGAATATGCCCGATGACCTGCGTGGAGTCGAACGTGAGGGGCACGCAGGCAGAAAGTTCTTCAAGAACACAATGATCCGAATGGGAAAACATGAGAAGTACCATTCTACAGTCATGCTCGATTTGAAGATCACAGTAAGTCACTGACTGAAGCAACCCTTGGTAAAGTCACACTAGAGTGTCTATAGCACAACTAACAACGACACCAGTGATAACGCGCGCTAGAGCTCCCGACGGCGGGAGCAAATGATTTCACGACCTCCTCCTGCGTAATCGAACCAAAGACACCCTCCGTTAACAAGGATAATACTTATCTAAACTAATTATGATAGTCAAGTCAGCTAATTGTAAACATTGTCTTCCTCTGGATTATAAGACAATGCCCTCAATTCAGCCTCTGAACACTGAATCTGGACGTGCACCTCAGAGAGAGCGAGAGGGAGGGACGGAGAGAGAGTGAGAGAGAGCGAGAGAGAGCGAGAGAGAGAGAGAGAGAGAGAGGAGTCTCAGAGAATAGTAATTAACCCCTGACCATTGGAGTGAGACCAAATTCCTACAAAACATTGTAACGGAAAAGCAAAGTGAACTGAAGTGGGCCAGAAGGGGGGGGTGGGGGGGGGGGTGGGGGTGGGGGTGGGGGTGGGGGCTGTGTCCCCGCTTCACTGGCTGCCTCCTGGCACACACGCTGGCCGTGGCAAAAGGAAGGGTTCGCTTCATATATATATAAATATATATATATGTACTGAAATCAACCGTCTAATGGTGCGTTCGAATGCCCTCCGCAGCTGGTAAAGTCAGTTGGAATCACATCACACGTTTGAGGTATTTGACTTCCAGAGTTCAGCAGGAATTTGGAGGAGAATGATGCAAACATGCCAAAAAAAAGATGAGCGATGCGAAGAGATCCAACTCATCAGGATCCGCTCACTGTGTGTCTCAACGGAACTCAGCGAAATTTCAATAAATGTTGATGGATAGGCTTCATTGTTTTCCTTTATGTGCTGTTCTGTGCAGTGAGAACCATAACTCAGGCTCATGTAGCCCTGAGCTCCGTCTGTCAGGCTAAACTGAGGTTCCCCAAGAGGGGAAGCTGTTCCAGTTGTATTCAGACACGCAGGGAATTCTACAGGTGGGGAAAAAAAAAAACCCAGTGGCAGCACTCAGGAAAATGGATCACGTCCTTCAGGTTCTCACATCTTTTCCACTGACTTCCTGTTTGTCCAGGAACTAACTTGAATTGCTTTGATTGGTATTTATCTGGGGCAGAGCTGTTAGCGGTCCCCAGGGTCAAAGCTGAACACTGAGAGGCCGTTTACACGCAACAAACATTCGGAGGAAATTCCTGAAACAGCCTGAGGTCTGTTTGTACGATCTGTTCAAATCAAAGCCACTTTTTTAGTCGTAATAAGACGACGACTGTCTTATTGTCTTGTCATGCATGATATTTTTTACATTTCAAGTCCAATTCTTTAGGTATGGACCTGATTTTTTCCATATAATCTTTTGAAAATTAGATTAAATCAAATCTATATTTCTCTTTTGTACAAATAAATATGATAAGGAGAATGAAAAAAGGAAACAAAAGGTTCCTTTCAATCAATAGCTCAGTATTTTGAAAATTCGTGCTGTAAAACGTGCAAAAACAACGTGAAGCATGAGATCAAAGTCCCCTGACGTTTTGTTGTTCTGCTTTAAATAAACGAGTGGTTTCCTAGGAAACCACAGGAACATGTTTCATCAACCTATGAGACCACTGTCCTCCTGCCTTTTACGAGTGGGTTTCTGTGGCTTGCGTACCATCTGAAGACCCTGACTCTGTGCTGAATATGAGAACGCTTGCCTTTACGAGGTGAGGAGGATCACCTGAACGCACCACTAGTTTCTGGCCTCTGTAACACAGTGGAGGAGCGAGTGCAGGTTCAGCCACAGCAGCGGAGGAGACAACCTCTGAATGGGGACACGGCTCGCTGTCGTCTCATTGAAGCCGCTCTGCCCCGTGAGGTCAGCGCTGATGTCATCTGGAGGTCTGGACCTGATTGGCTGGCTGGGCGTAGAGGTACTTCCAGATGGCGTAGTAGTGTATGGCCGCCCCCATGGCCACGAACATGTGCCAAATGGCGTGAGCAAACGGGACGATGCCATCGCTCTTGAAGAAGACCATCCCAAGGCAGTAGCAGGCTCCGCCCACCAGCAGCTCACACAGGCCCGACTGCTCGGGCTGAGAAGAGGAGGGTGGGCGTGTCAGTGCGGAGCAGATGAACTGCGGAGACGGGACTCAGGACCTGGCTGCACTCACCATCGAGAGGATGACCAGGGCAGGAAACACCCCCATCACCGTGTAGCAGATCAGCTCCATGATCTTATACCTAACGGGAGAAAGGACTGCGTGAGCGTTCCTGTTCACTCTGAACCTCGGAGGGAGTCGAAGCACAGGTCAATACAACATCCTGTAACGTGTTGAGGCTGGTGGCCACCAAGTTGTCTCTTCAATTTTCAGTCTCCAAGAAATAAGCTATTAATTACTGCTGTTTATTTCATTTTTTGAAAACAGCACACAGATAGTAGTTGCATTTTGAAAGATATTTAACAAAGTAATTCACATCAATCGTTACGCTGCAACTTGAAAACAGCTTATTGTTGAACCAACACGGCAGAAGTTGCTCCCCCCAACAGTTCGATAAAGTCAAGTTTATCTGAAGCTTAAAGGAGCCCTATCATGCTGTTTCGACTTTTTCCAGCTATTCACAGTGTAACAGTGTTGAAAGCTCATTCAGACAAGTGAGCAGCGCCCCCTCTTTTCACATAAACTCAT
>JASSRZ010000074.1:12298343-12309925 GCA_032164315.1 Malacoctenus gilli | reverse complement strand
GTAATTGAAAAACTGTGTCCAGAGCTTTAAAAGTGATATTGTTTTTACGTGAGCTGTTCATTCAGTTGTTTTTTTTTATTTTAAAAACGCATTTGGCTGGTTTCTGTTTTGTTAATAAAAAAAAATCTCAATGACCTCTGACTTATGGGAAGCAGTTTCTTCACCCAGTCAGAGGAGATTTCAATCAACTGCACCTGGCAGGTGTGCCAAGCAGCGGCACATCTAAAACCTGGCAGCACTTTCAGCAAGCTTTTACCTATTTTTTTTGTTCGTGCCTTCTTCTTTTTTTTTTTGAAGATCAACCTTTTAAATGGAAAATAAAGCAGAAGAGTCCTTTCCCACACCTCCCCCTTACATCATATCAGGTAAACTGAGTTGCAACAGTACTCCGTTTGTCGAGCCAGTTCGAAACTTGATTTCAAGAGTTGAAAAGGCTTCAGCTTGTATGCATTTATTCAGACGGGAGTAAAACAGGGTTGGAGTTGGGGATTCCCACAGCCCGCACGCTCTCCACCACCTCGCTGCCCCCACCGCCTCCACCCCTGTCCACGCACCCCTTATCCCCAGCATTCAACGACTCAACCCAAAGAAATGCCCCTTTACCAGGTGGGTGTTCACCTCCGTTTTAGGTACCAAGGAGAAACCTTTTTTAAATTGCATCTACTTTGTAGCATTGAGTCTACCAAGTTAGAATTTTTGTAGGTCTCGTGTTTAAATACATGAAAACATCAATTCAACCCAAATCAAAGGGGGCACCATTTTTTTCCCTTCAAGTTTAGATAAATCCATGCAATATATATAATATAAGGTGCACACTTCAGCAACATGAGACAAAACTCATTATGAATGACTGTAACCTGATCTAGTTTGTTTCTGTTCAATGGTTTGACTCGGGATGTAATAATTTCATCGTTCTTGAAGTCTTCTCTGCAGTGTCTGCAACTCCTACCTACGTGCCCAGGGTGAAGTTTGTGAGCTACGAGCGCGCTCTGTACCGCAGCCCCGCGCTGACCACCTGCCCCACCTGCGAGACCCAGGTCACCACGCAGGTCACCTTCCGGGTCGGGGCTCACGCGTGGCTTATGTGCCTTGTGTTTGTGTTGTGCGGGTGAGGCCAGACTCATTCAAACGGCTAAATCCTGTTACCTAATCGCCGCGGGCGTCGATCGCGCACGCACACCGATGAGTCATTTCTGTCTCGCAGGTTGCTGCTCGGCTGCTGCCTGATTCCGTTTTTTCTCAATTGCTGCAAGGACGCCTATCACACCTGTCCCCGCTGCAACCTGGTCCTTCATGTGCAGAGGAGGACGTGTTGCGAATGATTTCACCTGCGTTTAAAAACCCGTCTGTCTTCTGCAAGTGTGCCTTGATGCATCTGTCACTGTTAGATTCTAGTTTTAGCAAGTTTTAATCTTTTTGGAAGCAAACTAATAAAGTATTTACAACTTTTTTCTTGTCATGTTCAATTTTTTTTAATAAAAACGGGACACGGCTTATGACACAAAGAGAAAATGGTCCTGATTGGCCTTGTTTTATCGTTTCATATCCAGTCTGTCTCTCTGTTTAATGCAAAGTCATCCGTGCAGCCTGTGGATTACGCTTGCATGTGCACTTGTGTGTAGTAAACGTGCGCTCCCTGATCAGGCCCTGGGATTAGAAGTGTCGGTTTATTTTAGGTCTTTGAGCCTCACAGTAATGGGTATTTGAGAGGCAGCCAGACCCTTTCCTCCTCCCCCCTCAGAGGTCACACACGTTTGAAAGGTGGCACTGCCACGGCACCCCTCCCACTACTCGACACTGCCGCTCCGCTATAAGACGCCGGCAGGATGTTGGCGCCTCCTGGATAGACGAGCGCTGATGGGACCCGGCAGCGACTGGCCAGCTGTCCGACCGCTGCATGGCTGAAGATGCATCGGAGTATCTCGCCTCCCTCAGCAAGTCGGTTTCCTCCTTAGTGCCCACGTCTTTCTTCTTCCAGAGCTTCAGCCGTAAAACGGAACTCCTCGCCTATCTGATCCTTTGTGTTGCCAAAATGCCCTTCATACCTCCGGTGTCGATCGCGCGCTCGGGACTGTCTGGACTGAGCGGGAAGGAGAGACCAATCAACGGCACTTCCTCTCTGGTGGCCGTGAACAAAGCGAAGGCTCAGAGGGAAGACAAAAGCAGCTCAGTGAAGGAGCGTCTGACTTTAAACCTGAAGCAGCTGGGGAAGAAGAGTCCGCCCAGGAGTCATCTACCCACTGCTAAAGGAGTATCGGGAGCAGAGATGAACGCAAAGAGGAAGGACCGGCCGCTGGGCCCCTCAAAGACCCTCCTCTCCCCCGTCTCCGTCTCAGGGGAGTCTTTGACCAAGACCCAGCAGCAGAAGCATGTGAACCACACCTCCATGAAGACCGAGCCGGAGGGGAAGGCCAGAGCCAGAGATCAAGATGAGGCCCGCTTCACGCTGACGCTCACGCCCGAGGCCGTCCTGCTGCTGCAGAGGAGGAACAGCGAGAGGCATCAGCGATCATCCGCGAGGAGTGCCGCGAGCGGAGCCAGCGCTCCTGGAAGCGCCACGGACTCCAGGCGCAGGAGGGAGAACGGGCCCAAAAGGCACCAGCCGTCGGCAGCGCCGAGGAATGGCACCCTGAACAGCCGGACGGCCGTGAAGACCATTTCGGACGCCGAACTGAGGGACATAAACTCCATCGTGAAGATCTCCCTTCTGAACGAGCAGCACCGGTACGACGACGTGGAGTACGAGGAAGAGGAGGACTACAGCGTGGACGAGCGCGTGGTGCTGAAATGCACCGAGTGGCTTCGAGGGCTGGAGAACACACCGGTCACGGTGGGGAACAGCCTGAGTAAGAGTGCAGGCAGTGTGAAAAGTTTCTAGAGGTGGACTTCAATGATCAGCTGCTTCTCTCTTTCTCTCTCTCTGTTAACTTGTTTCTGTTAGATGCTCTCATGTTACTTTATCACCAGGAGACCACAGCGACGTGGCTTTACGGGCACATCTCAAAAAAACTGAATGTCGTTGTTTTGTCAGGCATTTCTACACACTTAGCACTGAAACTAACAAGCATTAAATACGATTCAGCGTCTTTTCATAACGTTCAAGTACAGACTATTCACGATGATTTTTATGAATCAAGTTAAAATTCTGAAGAATAAAAAGAGAAAAGCATTGAAATCTTTCACTCTATTAGATAGATGTGGAGTTTTCAAAGCCTTTGTCTCCGTTAGACTTTTTTTTTTTTTTTTTACGTGTCTGTCTAGAGGAAATCTGAAGCGTTTCACTTCCGAGTCACAAATGCACACAGGGAACTGCAGTCCATAAAGTACCTGAAATGTCCTCCTGGTGATTTCTCATTCATTTCTCAGCGTTTAGTTTACGGTGACACGTGACTTCCTCGACAAGTTGTGAGGCACATGGACAGATATGACAGCGCTACAGGTGGAGTGGTCAAAGGGCAGACTGTGACCCAGGGCAGCACACCTTTCAGCAAAAAGAGGAAACGATACACACGACGTGCATCGGTTTGGGTTTATTTGTTTGCACTTGTACAGCTCTGATTTGTAGGTGAGTTTGTGGCTGGTTTGTCAATATGCCACATGTCTTCAGTGAAGACTTGATATGTATTAAAGCTGGGGTGAAACAAATTACGCTTTTTGCAGTAAAACATATGTTTGTGTATACTTGTTCGAAAGAGGCCCCGCAACACCATCATATGTTGTGTAAGTGAGTTTCTGTGAAACTTCCACCAAGTTTTAGCAAACAAAAAAACAAACTTTCATTTTTCAGTGTGTTTAAAAGCATTTTTGTAAAACACGGCCTCGTACACTAACTCCTACTTTTTACATAAAATAAAAAAAGCCTCCTGGTACAATTGGCTAATTTCCTTCGTTGTAGCTTATGCTGCCTCAATCACCATAATCAGCTTTGCGAGTCCTACCTCGTGTACGGACCAAGTGTACTTAGCAGCAGCAGCAGCAGCAGCTTATCCACCTGGGAGTCAACTGTTACAACACGTGCATTTGTTTGTGCACAAGACTCCGCGTGTGTGTTTGAGGAATAACTGAATTATAGTGTCTGATAATGTAAACAAGAAAACAAGATTTGGTGTCATGATCTCATTAAAGATATTAAAATACCTCACATTATGTATGTGTAGATCACATTAGCTCTTTGCTGAATAAATACGAACGCAGTGGTTGAAGGGTTAGGTAGGTGGACATCATTTCCAGCGGTTGATTCGTCGCAGCTGCACGTAGGCCAGGCTCATGCAGACCGTGATCATTCCCAGCAGAGCCACCTGGTTCTGCCAGAAGCCCCACACAGAGTAGTCGATGTGCTGACTCTCCAGGAACACCTCCCCAGGGACGCTGCAGCAAAGAGGGCAGACATTCAATACGGTGTGTGAGCGCGCGCGTGTGTGTGTGCGTGCATCTGTGTGTGTCTCTGTGTGTAGTTGCACTGATTACTGCCAAGGGGACCTCAATCTGTCCCGTTTTTCAAAACTTGTCCTTGTGGGGACACAAAAAAAATCAAATATCTCAGAGAATCGGGAACTCTAAAGGAATAGGCCACCCCTAGACAAATTTTTGTCTATCACCATACTCCCCTGAGTTGAATAAGTGGGCAAAATCTTTTTTTTTTATTTTGCCCCGTGATTGTCCATATCCAGAAGTGCAGCGCTAGCGTAGCTTAGCATAAATCTCTGTAAGTGGACGTTAGAGCGCACGTGTTTGTGTGCGTGTTTCACCTACATTTTTGGGACCTGACAAACTGCAGGTTAGGTTGAGCTCAGTCACAGTTCAGAAAGTCATTCTAGAGTTGCATGAGCGACTGCATGATTGACATTATGTCCATGATTAGACGTGACAGTTGTCGTGATACAAATGTGTGTGTACAGGTGTGATTTAAACGGTGGCTGCGTTATCTGACTCACGCAATCAAGTCGCTGTAGAACAGCTGTCCCTTCAGCTCATTGATGAAGGCAGCCTGCGAAAGACGGAGAGATCAGGCTGAACAACGTTCTCGCTTCAGATAACGGCAGATTACATTCAGCCTCCCTTGATTAGAATCTCAGCGGCACAGCCTCTCTGTCTGACTCCGTCCCATATCTTACATTCAATCCATATTTGAATATACTGAACCACTTCAGCCAGGAGAGCCAGCTCAGCATGGAGTTGAGATCGACAAGAAAACCACCAAACACCTGAAACGGGAAGATGAGGGGATAAGAGAGGGAGCGATCCCATTGTGAAGACGCTCATTCAGAGGGTCCTTGCGTATTTTGTTTGTGTCCCACCATCATGAAGACAAAGGGCAGGGCGATGAGGATGTTGGCCATCGCGAACGAAGACACGCTCGCCGAGACGAGGAAGGCCAAGCCGACTCCCGCCAGGCTGACCAGACACATGGTCAGAGCAAAGCAGAAGAAGGCCGCGACATCCGCCTTCAACCCTGAAACAACAAATACACGCAAAGGGAACGGGTTTGTGGGGACCAGCATGAAATGGACTTGATGGCAAAGGCCTCCTTTGAACTTGGCGTCGATATTTTACAGATTATGCGGCACTTCCAGCATTATGTCACGCTTGTTGTGCTTTCCAGCCAGCACCAGTTCGTCATGCTTCAAACCTGACTGAAGACAGTGAAAGCCCCACAGTGTGGCCTGCACGGAACTTACTGGACTGATAGAAGCTCAGCTTTAACAAAACGCTGACACCCGAGCCAACAGATCAGTGATGCAGCTATCACAGGTATCTACGATAGTGCTAGTGATGTAGCCTTAGAATCCTGAGGCACCAGGCTGTCTGCAGCAGAGCTCCTCCTGGTGGATGCAGTCAAGTCAAAAGGAGGATTTCAGACAAACGTACGTAGTCAAAAGTGGGCCCGGGATTGGGGCCGACAATCCAAACTGGAATCAGGCGACTGCCCGCCATCACGATTGTATTCGTCAGAACTGGGACACGTTTTGTGCAGAGAGAGGCGGCCTGATTCACTGGATAATTCGCTGCTTTCACACTTGTGAGCACATTTCAAAAGCCCTTTGCAGACCGTGAGATCTCAATATCCACCCAAATGAACAGGTGGGATTAAAACTGCTCCTGCTAGACCATGTATTCAGGGGATGGACTGACTGTCAACATCTTCACGCAGACTTGTGTAGATCCAGTGTGCGCGTGCGTGCACGCAGGCTGCTTACCCATCATGTAGTAGGAGATGGCTGAGAACACTAAGATGGGGATGATGCGATTGGGAATGAGATCGGCGACGATCTTGGACAGGAAGTAGACAGAGGTACGGTAGTAACCGCTGGAGTTCTCATGACTGCAACAAAAGAAAAACAATGACCAGAAAAATACAACATAAACTGTTTTAGTGTGAAGTGTTTTGTCCTGCATGAAGAACGGATGAATGGGTTGTTCAGAGGACCGACAGATACCCTAGACAACTTTTGTGATGCCACAAAATCAGTTTGACGTAACCTAAACAGGCCAGAAGTCGTTCCAAGTTGGTTTTATATATCTGTCAAATACCTCAGTGATTGAAGCTCTCCGGATATCATATACATTTGTATCACGTTCTTTCCTCATTATGATGATGCAGCCATGCTCGTGTCTAAATCGTAGTGAACAAGAGGTAGAACAGGAGCCTCCTGGGTTTATGCATTTCTATAGTGAACACAATTTCAAGACTTTACCCACATGAAGATGACTCTCTCATTGATGAAGAGCTCAACGGCCGAAAGATTCCCAAACACCATGTTGATAATCAGGAAGAAGAACGCTCCAGTCCTGTCAGAGGAGAGAGAGAGAGAGAGAGAGAGAGAGAGACAGAGAGAGAGAGCGAGAGAGAGAGAGATTATGGGTTCATCACTTAAACGTAAAAAGGTCAGCTTGTCTTCCATAAACCTGAGAGGATTACAGCTCTCTCGTCTGCATATCACAGCATCTTTTTTTTCTCTCGCTCAAGTCATTCTTTCATGCCTGCTGCACACTCAGATTCAAAGAAACAGTCACTCTTGTGTCACTCTTGCACTCTCACTTTGAGCAGAGCAGCTTTGCTTTGGAGATTCACATGGGATGTTCCCCCTACAACTGTTTTTATGATGTTAAAAAAAAAAGAAGCCTTATCTCCACTCCTGATTGATTCAGACCACGTGATAACAGTGTTTACGATGAGTTTACAGGGGTCGGCTGCAGGAGCAGGCTCACCTGTTCTTGATACCCTCGGCCAGGGTGAGGGGCATCTGGAAATAAATGAGTCCCACCAACACTGCAAAGAAGATGTTGAGGGCCATCTGGGCGTAAGACGTCTGGGGGTTCCTCAGAGTGTTCACCACTGTCCTGCCACACACCACACGCATCTGCCACACACACACACACACAAAGAAATCAAGTTATCATTGATCTTTATAGAAATCATAAACTGGGGTCATTCAGCAGGCAGCCAAGCAGGATTAACAGCTGGCTAGCCGAATCATTAAACCGTGTGGCGCCTCATCATAAACTGTCTTCTGTTTCTGTTAATCATTGAGTTAATGACACTAGAGATTTTATTCCAATCCACTGGAACATGACTTTTGGGAGACATGTCAGTGCTGCTGATTGTCAAACCTGATAAAAGAAGGACGTGGCGTAGTCCACAGGCTCCTCCTTGCCGTCCACGCCGTCAGCAGCGCTCTGGTTCACCCGCTCCAGTTCCTCGGTCACTTTTCGGTGCAGCGGGGACTGTTCATATTTTAGTGCCAAGTTGTTTTTGCCTTCCGCTGAGGAAAGGGAGGAGAGCACTCATATCGGAGAGCCATGTTGACGACAGATAAGAGAAGATAAACTTCAGCCTTTATGGCAGCTCATTTCAACGAGCAGATTGGTTGCTTACGATTGAGAATCGAGGTGTGACTTGGAAACACCCCACCCCCCCACACCCCGCAAGCTTCAAGTCATTGAAGTGATGTGCAACACTTGGAAAAACAACAAAAAACCCTGTTCTCACTATGCAATGAAAAGCCAAGCTAATCTAAGCTAATCTAAGCTAAGCTAAGCTAATAATCGCCCACTTTTACTGCTAATGTTCTGCAAAAGCAAGGAAAAAGATAAAATGGGACAACGTCTCTAAATGACATTAGATGACATTGTGATCCATCTGATTTTGAAGAAAAAGGAAACACTGACACTGTATTTTTTTTGGTTCATTACATTTTGAAAGCCTAAGAGATCAACAATAGTTTATAAAATGTTTATAAATGAATCGTTCACCTATTTCATGCATGTCTTTTTGTGTCCATTACATACATCTCTAAATTTTTTGTCCCTCAGTTAAGTTTTGGTCCTTTTGTTACTGTTTGTGTTACTAAACTGTTTTTTTCTTGTAATTTGCTGTCTCATTAAACTTTTTTCATGACTCTCTTGAGTCTTTCTTGTTTACAATTTTGAATTGTATTTCTTCTTTGTCTTTTCATTTGTCTTCGATGGTCATTTTACTGCTTCTTTATGTGGTCCTGCTTTGGGCCGTGAACCCATATATTTGGTTATTGTTTGATAAAACATAACTGTGAAAAGTATCTCTAATAAAACCATCGTGTTTAAAAATGCTTCACAGCCAGTTGCAACCCGATTAAACTTCACACTTGTTGTTTGTTCCTCCTCAATCACTTGGAGCTGTGGTCAGAACCTGTATTCAGCTTTCAGGAGTTTACCGGCAGGTTGTGAGTCAAGTGCTGACTTTGCGTCTCCGTTTGTGATGTCCATGAAGAAGTCAGCCGGGTTGTTGAAGGGTTCGATTTGATAGCCTGACCAAACACACACATAGACACATAGACACACAGACACACGCAAACAGACACAGACACACACACACACAAAGTTACACAACTTTCTCATGATTCTTTCAAAGCACCATCATATTATATTCACTGTCTCTTTGTAAAAAGACGACCTCCAGCAGTTCGTGTGGTGGTTCGGTTTTGTCGCTCCTGCTGTGCTCTGTGTTTTTTTGGCATTCGGTGTGGTTCCCCTCCCAACACTTACCGAGGTCTGAGAAGTACTCCAGTGCATAGTCTGCTGCTCCTGCATACACCACCTGGCCTTTTTGCATGAGGGTCAGGTGGTCGAACTGTTTGAAGATGGAGTAGCGCGGCTGGTGAATGGAGAAGATCACGGTTTTGCCTCTCCTGGACAGCCTGGACACATTTTTGCGTGCAGTTACGGACGCAGCCGAAAAAGAGGACAGAGAAAAACCATTTGCTTGCCACCAACCCCTGCCCACGGTGACCTGCAGCTGTCCCCATGCGGTGAATAGATAATTGCTTTTTACTTGTGCAGCAGACCGATGATGCAGTTTGCGGTGTTGGAGTCCAGCCCGGTGGTCGGCTCATCCAGAAACAACAGCGAGGGGGACGTGATGAGCTCCATCCCAATGCTGCACCTCTTCCTCTCTCCTCCTGACACCCCACGCAGAAACTCGGTGCCGATCTGAATCCGCACAGATGACACAGTATGACTTTCCCGCAACCATTACTTCAACAGTCCATAATCCTTTTGCATTTATAACTCAGGTACAAATGTCCCTTCTTTTTCAGTTTCAATCAATCAATGGTTCGCACTGCAGAGATGAGTGCAGTTCTTGGTATGTGCACATTGCATCTGCACCTTGGTGTTGGCGCAGTCGGTGAGGCCCAGGTCCTGTATGATGGCGTTCACCCTGTCACTCTTATCCCTGGAGGAGTGCTGTTTGGGGTTGAGGCGCAGGTTGGCACTGAACAGCAGGTTCTCTCTGACGGACAGCGTGCCCATCAGGATGTCGTCCTGGGAGAATCAGGAGGATGGGTCACATAGAATACCCACGAGTGAAACTCGTCAAACGCCGTGCAGACTTGTTGGCGTACCTGGACCACGTACGCAGACCTGAGCCTGAGATCGGACGAGACAGCTTTCCCGTCCACCATCACGCTGCCTTGCCGCAGCCCCGCAGGGTCTTTTCTGCCAGCGACTACGTCCAGGAGCCTGTAAGGAGAGAGAGCAGCACAGCTTTTGGTGTCTGCTCAGCATACGACAACTCGTGTCTCATATGAATCCGTTTCTTACGATGTTTTGCCACTTCCTGTAGCACCCATGATTGCGTTCATCCCTGGTCTCATGATGCCACTGCAGCAATTAAATCATGGTTAGTCAGAGGGAACATCCAAAATGATACAAACTTGACAAACACAACAACTATAAACAAGACACTGAATAAATATTTTTAGGACTTGTTGCCTTTTCATGGCAAATTAAGCCTCAGAGCAGGCAGAGCATGAAGGAGTAAATTTGAAAAATACAACAGATCCAACACTCTTAATCAAAAGTTTTTTTTTTATTAAGGCATCAAATATGGGCTTTAATCAACATGATGGATTTTGCTGATAAGTTGCAAAGTTCAGTTCTATGATTAAACTACTTGAAATATTATCAAAATAAAGTTTTCAAGAGGATGATATCCATCCTTGAAGAATGAACGGTTCTAGCTCTTTCAGTCACTAAAGTCAAGACTGCAATGCGCCGTGTGTGTGTGTGCATGTGTGACAATCTTAACTTATCATAGGGTGTTGAAAGTAACAAACATGAAGTTTTTTATACACAAATAGCGAGAAGCAATGGCACAGAAACCTTAGCGTGAGCATGTTATCGAGAACCATTCAGTAACACTGCCATAACTACATGTAACATTATGTAATTTACAGCCTCACAGGTAACAATGGTGTCCTACCTGACATCTTTCAGGATGTATTTTTCAGATATCTTGCGACATAACTTGGTTTCATTCACGCAGTAGTGCAGGTTGCTGAAAGTGAGAGTGGGTCCAGGTTCCTGGAAGTAATCCTCCATGTTGCAGACAACCACCTTCTCCTTTGTCATCTTCAAACCCGGCGGTGGAGGGCACAGACAGAAGAGAAAACACGGCCGTGAAGCGCAGACAAAAGACTAAAGCGGTACAGTGGGACACAGAGGACCTGTCCAGGCTGACAGAGAGGCAGCTCAGCAGCAACGTCACCAGCAGGTTTCAGTTCAAATCCTTCTGACCTTTGGATACCTTCAAACCTTCCTCAGTTCAGACACTTGTAGTTGAAAAAGATTGTGTGACATTGAACTTTCGCCTCTACATGGAAAGCACAGCAGTAATTACAGTGAGAAAAAACGCCACAGGCTGTTGAACATAGTGACGATAACAGCTGGTAGTCTTTGTGGGTGGCATCCTGCTCTTCTTCTGTTGTACAAGTGTTGTATACCCCTGTTGATTCATATTCAGGCTCATGGAAACAGTGGCAATAATGCAGACAAACACGCCTTCACAACTGCAAACATATGTACATGATAGGGATAATCACAATAGGAAAAAATTGATACAGGGTCTGCTTCATAGGCTCAGTTGTATGGTGGTGTAGAGCTCAGCATGCTCAGTTCCAGGTTTGGGCACTGGTGGGCTTTTTCCCTGCAAAGTTTAATGGAAAAAGTCAATCGGGTACAAAAATGTGTATGTATGTATGTATGTATGTATGTATGTATGTATGTATGTATGTATGTATGTATGTATGTATGTATGTATGTAT
>JASSRZ010000074.1:12234940-12252402 GCA_032164315.1 Malacoctenus gilli | reverse complement strand
AGAGAGAGAGAGAGAGAGAGAGAGAGAGAGAGAGAGAGAGAGAGAGAGAGAGAGAGAGAGAGCGAGAGAGAGAGAGACAGAGAGAGAGAGAGGGAGAGAGAGAGAAAGAGAGAGAGAGAGAGAGAGAGAGAGAGAGAGACAGCGAAAGAGCGAGAGAGAGCGAGAGAGAGAGCGCGAGAGAGTGAGAGAAGAGAGAGAGAGAGCGATAGAGAGAAGAGAGAGAGCGAGAGAGAGAGAGAGTGTGAGAGAGAGAAAGAGAGGGGAGAGCGAGAGAGAGAGAGAGTGAGAGAGGGGGGGGGGGTGGGGGGACATTAGGCAGGAACTGGTTGTCATCAGTCACACATGACATGTCCCCACTCAGAGCTTCGAGATTTATAGCTTTCCACCACAGAAGCCGCGTGGCTTTTGTAGCTCAAACCGAGCAGACTGACGGCGGCCGCGGCGTCAAATCAGACGTCGCCCGCCGCCGCCCACCGAAGCCGGCGACGACAAAGGCCCACCGACCGGAGCCGTGAGCGGAAGAGCCGTCCACGCCGCGGACACTCGGAGGAGCGCGGCGATCTGGCGCCGGGCCGGAGGAGAGTTGTCGGACTCTGTGAGGCGCGAATTAAATAATTCGACGGTCAACTCGGAGGCGCCCGACGGGGCCGGTCGGCGGCGAGCCGAGGTGAAGCCGGCGCGTGAGGAATCACATCGACGTTTTTCTAATGTGCAGCGAACTAAACACACTGCCTTCCAGCAGTCTTTCTCAACAGCGTCGTGGGACTGGCTTGACGCGGGCTCGTTTTTTTTTTTTCTATAAAAAGAAGGGCAGATTTACTTAAACTATCTAGTCTCATTGTTAATTAAACATCTCTGTCCCTTAAGGATGAGAATCTCATCTGACTTACAATAATTACCCGTTCCCCACAAGCAAACAGCATTAAAATCAAATACTCAAACTGCAGTCATTAATAGGAAGGCTGGGTTGTTGGTTTTTTTTCTCAAAGCAGCTATTAGTGGTGTAACACAGCACAGCCGCTCTGTGACCCGGACAGGTCCCAGTTTGGAGGTGCGCGTCAACAAAGGGATTCGTGTCATGACAACAACAAACGGCAGTTTTACGAAGTGACAATTTCTTAAAGGAGCCCTCTTCTGCTATTTCGACCTTTTTCAGCTATTCACAGTGTAATAGTGTTGAAAGCTCATTCAGACAAGTGAGCAGCGCCCCCTCTTTTCACATAAACTCATGTTTGAGATGTCTAGCGTGCCTCTCCATTCAGTTTCTATGGTGGTAGAAACGGTCTGTTTCAGAGAGTTTTTTTCACATCAGTTTTCACTGACGTCACAAGGGGGCTCAGTGATTGGACGACTTCTCTACACTGGGCGTATGGGCCCGCTCCCGACAACTGCTACCAGCAGTTAACCAATCGGAGGCATCCTGCGTCTTATAGGGGTGGGGCTTAATGCGGAAGAGCCTCATCCTGCTTATCTCTAAAGGGGGTTCAACTAGGGCTTAAGGAGACGATCGAGATATAATGAAAAATGGTGTTTGATAAAAAGAGCTGGATGAATTTCTGTCATTGTGGACTTACATACGAGGACAAAGACATCCAAAATGTGTCAAATAGGGACACTTTAAGTCCTGACGCAGAGTGTGTCGAGCGTGACTGGACCAGTTGAGGTCAGGAGTCTCATCGAGATTTTAATGGATCATTGTTAAGCCAAATTTCACAACTTCCCATATCTGTCCCAAAATAAAAGCCCTCGTTTCGAATTAAATTGAAACTTTCTGTCAGTCAGAGCTGGATCTGCCTTGTTTGTTTGCGAATCAGTGGCGCAAAATCGTGATCACACACAAAATGTAATCTTTCTGATCCCCAACCAGCACTTACAGCAGTTTGAACCCCATAAGTCGAAGGGAAGGACAAAAACAGAGATGTCTCATCTTCGTCAAAGTCACATCTCAGAGAAACTTGAAGCGAGGTGCTGCGACCGGACAGGAGCCGAGCCTGGAACAGACACATTTATCACTGTGAACTTCTGCTTGGCGGTGAGTTAAGTGACTTCGTGTCCCCCCCCCGAGGGACTTTTTTTTTTTTTTTTTCCCCCTCTACGTTTGACCCTTCCTATTCATAGTTGACCTGAACTTCGCATACATTCAGGGCCACGCTCAAGGGCTCGCAGTGATAAAGACGAGCAGTGGCTCACACTTCCCCCCCCCCACCACCACCACAGTCTCTTGGAGGCCCAGAGACGCTAACTAGCACTCCACTGCATTCAAAGCACACAAAGACATGTTATTTTACAGTTTCTGTTAAAATCCAAACACCTAACGTGGCGCAGGTTTCTCTTTTTTTTTTAATTGCCGTTACTTTTGTGTTTAATTCGACTGTTGCTCAAAGGGTTGTAAAAAGCTGACACGACCTGCTGTTCGGCAGGAGTTTGTTTTGTCGGTGACAGGAGAGGTTAAGGAGCCGTGCGCAATGTAAGTGAGGACGGGTTATTTTCCGTCCCTGCAAAGTTCTTTTTCATCATCATGGCTTGACTTGTTTAAACGAATCTCCCGTTTTATGGATTGCAGCTGGTCAACCGAGATTCCCGCTCAAAGTACGAACATTAAAGTAGAAGTACGCAACGTTTGTCTCCTTCCTCTTCTGGCAGCGCAATTACAGAAACACGTGTTCATGTTACGTCCTCCACTGGAGCCTCCACTGAAAAACTGCGGCAGCCATCAAAGAGTTGATAAACCGATTAGCACGTTACATTGTGTACATAAGAGCAGACAGGAGGAGCTTTGGGAGGAAGGAAGTCGGTTTCTCCCCTTGATTGAGGTTCAAGTTAACCAATCCAGATCCGGATATCAGTTGCCACGCGCACCAGTGAAATCCCTGCTCGGGCGGGCCGCTTTCGTGGAAGGACAGCCGAGCAGGGTGGCGTTTGTTAATATTGATTAAAACAGCTGGGAGCAGCAAATACAGCAGCAAAAAAAAAAGAAAGAAAAGAAGGCAAGAGCACAAGAAGGCTGCAGCTGCTTCACGACTCCGTAAGTGGTAAATATGGGAATCTTTCGCACCGCTACCTTCTCTCCCACGTGACGTGACCACAGCATATGTCAGCGTTCGGCAGAGGAGGCGAGTCCCTGAGAGAGTTGCGGCCACTTCAGACGAGCGTGTGCGAACAGAGAGGAGGAGAAGAAGTTGAAAAGAAAAACTTCAGGCAGCTTTTTTAGCGCAGGCTTTTCGAAAGGAGATGGAAAAGTCCGCCGTCCTGCCGCTGATGTCAACTGGTCTTGACTTTCCAGACCCGCTCCTGCCGCTAAAACACGTTGACATCAACACGGCTGTTTTTCTCACCGAGCCGGTCGATATTTTGACACGAACAGCGAGACAACACGTCGGTCTCGAAACACGAGAGCTTTGAATCGGAGGCGTCTCCTGACTGGTGCTTTCCTATCTGTTTTTTTTTTTTTTTTTTTCCCGGTGCACTCTGGAACCTTTCACCCTATTGTTTGGATTTCCTCTTAACTTGCCGTGATCTGCGGCGTTCCCAGCAGCGAACCAGCTGTTTGCAAAGATTCTCCACAGCGCCTGCTCAGCACCAGGATCGAACGGGCCCAATCAGGCGTGAGGGGGGACGACAATGAAAGAGCAGTCAAGCTTAAGGTGTTGCCGGTATTCCTCGATCATCACATGCATCTTTGAAACCACGGACTGAAGAGAAACTGCAACGATTTTACAACTCAAAGCCTCTTTTTAATCGAAACTTCCCATCATTCCCGGTGTTTTTTTTTTTGTTCAACACTCGCCTTCAGCGGCGGTGTCAAACACGCGACCCCCAGGTGAAGGCCGACCTGTAGGATGTGTGTGAATGAGTGTGTGAATGGGTGAAGGTGACTCGAGTAAAGTCCGTTATTCATCTACGATTTAAACATGATCTCTCTGGTGCGAGTCGCTTGAGACGGAACGAAGCGACAACAGGTTTCGTCATCCCCTTCGAACCTCTGTCTCCCGTGAGCTCCGTCCTCACTGCCTGCATGTTTTTCCTTCGCTGCGTCTATAAAAACTCTTCAGAGGACAGTCGCTTCCCCTGCAGCTTCACCCGCCGCGTCCTTTTCCCCGTCGTCCGTCAAACTCGCACGCCAAATCGCCTCCACCTCGTCTCTCGTCCAACCGAACTGTCCAACATGAGGCGTCCCTCGAACAGGCTCCTTTTTTGAGCCCTGTGCGTTCCGCTCTGCTCCCAGTGGAAACCTCCCCATCCTCAGCGCCGCCACCTCCAGCTGAACCTCCCGACTCTCGGTCAACGCCACCGTCGAGAAAGCCGGCACAACGCGGGCGCAGTCAAACGATTCGGACGTTCGTTCCTGAGAAATCTCTGTGCGCCAACAAACAAGGCTGACCACCGGTACCCCCGCAGCCAAGATCACGACCAGCAGTCAGCGTCCGAACGCGGTGCTGCAATCGTCACAGATGAAGGCTGCGTCAAGCACAGTCAAAGCGGCACGGAAACGGAAACCCAAAAAGTCGAAGAACAGTTTTGTTTCCAGATCATTTCAGTTTTACCTTGACGTGACACATCGCGTGTGGACTGACACCAAAAGGAACAAGGTGGCCCTAAAAGCCAACATGTCTCATGGTACGGAGCTTTCTTTTGGGACGTATCACCTGGACGGGCGACTCACAATGCTGAGAAGGAAACAAAAAAAAAAAAGTTTACAGCAACTCTCTGCAAAGTAAAACCTTTTTTTTTTTTTTTCAGGCGAGCTCGTGTATATTTCAGCAAAACAACTCGACTCCACAAACTGCGTGCGGCTTTCTGAGAGAAGACTCTGGGTGCTGAAACTGCTCCGTCTGCATTGAAGTGAAACCCTGTCGGAGAATAACAAGTAGAATCCGCCATCACAGCCGGGGCAGGATGCAGACCTGGGTCACTTCCTGCTGCAGGTACAAGTGGAGGTGAACATGACTCTTGTTTAGTTTAGTGGCAACAAAAAAAACAAGACAATCAACTCAACTAAGTCCGTTGATCAGTTGTAGAGTGTGATGCAAAACATTCAACGAAGGTTCATAGTTCAAACAGGGGATTTCCCCAGAAAAGTCTCTACATTTTTTTTGAGAAAAGACAACATTTTTATTAAAGTTTGTTTTGTATTTTGGCAAAGTTTGAGGTAAATCTATCCGACTGTGTTGCAGATCGAGGTAATCTAAGGTTCTGGGTCAGTTTGGACCCTTCATACAAACAAGAGAAACAAGAATCCAACGTGAGGAAGAGTGAAGCCTATCATGCCTCGCACATGTTGAAAGGAGCTGCTGCTGTATGAGGCTGTGCTGCCAATCAAACGTCATCCGTCAACACTCGCCGAGGCCCGGATCAAGTGTGGCGCCGCAGCTGTAAAAGGAGCCGCTTTGCCCCGATTCGAGCACCCAGAACAAGAAGTCGTCTTTGAATATATATCCGTCCTAAAGGCAAGACTCCAAACTGCCCGTCCCTCCCACCCTCCCTCCCCTGCCGGATAGACGACTTTGACGATAAAACGCTGTCAATCCCCATCGAATCAGTCCGAACAAGGACTCACACGCACACACGCGCGCACGCGCGCAAACGTTCACACGCACAGAGTCATGAATGTCGACCGTGTTGAGAAAAAATTGGAACGTTTCCTTTTTTTTTTTTCTCTTTTTCCTCAAGCTCTCGATATCAAGGGAAAATGGGAAAACATTTTCACGCTGAAACACACACTCACTCGCTCCCTCCCTCACTCTTACACAAAGTGAGTGCTGACCGCTGCAGGCTGAGAATAGATGTTCCGAGTTGGATGCAGTTGATGTAACTATTATTTCTCCTCTCTTTCTGCTCTCCTCTCCCCTGGTTCATGTTACACCTATCTCGTCTTCTCTTCCCTCCTCCTCCTCTGCTGCTGCTGCTTTCTCATTCCTCTCTATTCATCTCCTCTCTCTCTCTCTCTCTCTCTCTCTCTCGCTCTCTCTCACTCTCCTTCCTCCCCTTTCCTCTCCGCTCCTCTGACTAGGCTCAACTCACTCCAGTATTTTTAGTATTTGTGAGTAGGCGTCGCCAGGTCCTTATGAATTTTCATGGGTTTGTTTAGTGTGTAGGCTGACACGCTGCTCTCCCTCTCTCTTCCCCTCTACTTCTATCTATTCCGCTCTCACAAACACGCTCAATCGCGGCAGTTTAAGAACGCAAGAGCACATGCAAAAAAAAAAAACACACTCACACACACACAGTGTTAAGTGTGTAGGCTGACTGCTGGTTAATGAGGATGTTTGGAGTCTTGGGAAGAGCCAACAGCCTACAGCGGGCCTGTCAAAGGCAGCGCTATCACCCTCATCGTCCTCCATCATCCACTTCTCTCTGACTTACTCCTCTTGTTTTCCTTCTGACTCCTCTCCAGCCGCGGGGTTGCTCAGATGGAGACGTTCTTAATCCAGGAAATTAATTATCTTCATTTATCTGCTTCATCTCACACCCCTAGAGTGTGGCTATATGTGGTAGAATGCCCAATGCTCTGTGTGTGTGTGTGCGTGCGTGCGTATGTGTGGAGCCCTGGGACCGTGTTTGTGTGTCTGCAGGAGCACGCACAAGTATTTATGAGTGTGTTATGTGTTGTATGTTACTGCAGGGGTACAAGGAACATGTATTCTGCTCCTGTGTGTTACAGTAATTGCGTTGCAGCCTGACATGCGGGGCAGCTCAATTCTATTAATTAAATAAGAGGCAGAAGCTTGTGTCTGAGTGTGTGTTGCTCCTCTGTCCATTAGACGCGAGCATATGGATCACGTCAGGAGGAATTAGGCCGTTGTGGTCCTCACACCCTGTCTCAGAGGAGGCGACACACGGAGGAGGACACAAACACACACACACACGCCTGCACGCGCGCACACACAAACACACACACACTTCTACATACTTTAGGCACTCAATCAGAGCCTCTCATGTGCCCGTGCAGACGCTCTGCGGTGCGTTTTGTGATCTTCTCCCCGCGCGAGTCATTTTCACAGAAAGTCTGGACGGCTGCAGTGGGACTCCTCGCGTCTTTGTTCTCCTCTCTCCTCCTTTTCCTCTGGCTGCAGCTGGTCTATGGCTTGTGACAGATCCTCCAGCCTCGGTGTGTGCTGATTCGCAGGATGCAGAAGCCAGTGAGTGAGTGTGTGTGTGTGTGTGTGTGTGTGTGTGTGTGTGTGTGAGTGTCTATGTACGCCTCTCTGCTCCCCTCTCCTGTCCCACTTCAGCCCAGATTAGAGCGTCTGTCTCCTGGGGGAGACAAAAATATAAAAATAAAGCTTTTTTACCAGAACACTGATCTAAACACACACACACACACACACACACACACACACACACACACACACACACACACACACAGACATTCTGAGGGTGCATTATAAAAGCCTAGAGGAGGAGCAGAGAGCCCTTTTGCAACCGAATCCCAAAAAGCCCTTTTCTCCAAGTATTCAGCAGAGATGGAAAGAGATTTCAATAGTGAGAGCGAGACTGACTCACTCTGCCAATAAGTTTCAGAGAGTGTCCTGATAGAGTCGAACAAAACTGATAAAAGTCCATTTGGAGGCCGGGGAGGGGGGGTGGGGGGTGTTTTTTTTAAGTTTAACTCCTGTTAAAGTGGCTTGATTAAAAGTTGAATTCGGGAGATTTTGATGGAATTGGATGGATGGATTAATGGAGGGATGAATAGATAGGTAGATGAATGGATTATTTGATATGGATGGACAGATGGAGGAGTTGATCGATGGCAGGACGGAAGTATGTGGATGATCGGATGGACGTGGATGGATGGAGGGAAGGAAGAATGGATGATTGTTCGACAAATGGATGGATAGAAGGATGAGTGGATGGCTGAATATGTGGATGGATGGATAGATGGATGCAAATGGATGGATGGTTAGGTTGAGGTATATAGACGTAGATAGATGTTTGACAGAGAGATGGAGGAGTGGATTGAGTGATGGATGGAGATGAAGATAGAGGAGTGGTTTGTTACTGTCCGTCTGCTTGGATTTACAGATCGTCGTTTGCAAACTTTGGCCTGATTTCTGTGTTCACCGTTTTTCTGCGTTGCGTCATTTTCTTCTTTCCTCATGTCAAACTGATTGAACTTCAGTCGATAGCGCATCCAGAGGAAAGAATATCTTTGCGGATCCACCACTGAATGGACGACGGACGTAAGCGAGAGAGAGAGAGAAGAGCAGCACTATGGAGCACCCAAGACGGACGGAACTGACTTCGGGGGGGGGGAACGCCGCTGAAGACCACCTGCGGCAGGCAAAACACTCGATCATGAAAAACCATGGCGGCGCATTCACCCTCCGTGCGGACTCGTTCGACCGATCGGCACGGTGGGCCTCCTTTTCGATGTGATTCTTGACGAGCGATCGTTCGAGGAACCGACGAGCTGCGTCAGCGTCCGGAGATTGACACGAGGGGGACGCGGATATCGCATCACATCCGGCTCTGAGGGGGGGGGGGGGAGAGGAGCACAGCAGTCACAAATTTCGCCTCTGGTGGAAAACGAAGGAGAGTGGACGTTTGGAGTCATCCGCTCGACGAGAAACAGCCTCTCTGGATGCCCTTTCAGACGACCACTTTACTGTCCGAGAAGCTCAGTTCAGCGCTTGATCACTTTGACCTAAATCAGGGAGTGTATTCCAGAAACAAGCTTTAAATCTATACACATGAATTTATGCCTCATTCTTTGCCTTCTCTGGACAAACAGATGAATCAACAAGACCCAGACAAGTAGAAAAATGTAACCTTTACTTATTTACAGATTGTACAGAGGTACTGAGTGACAAGGTAGTATTTACAACACAACTAGTAGCTTAGAAACCCCTGAACTTATACACAAGTGAGATACACAGCAGGGAGACCCACAGGCCCGCACACCAGCACGCCCCCTTCCACCCAGTGCTGTACGTGTGTGTGCGCGTGTGATCACCCGGGCCCAAACTCACATCTGTGCTGAGCGGGGAGCACGCGCTCCTCGACGGCGGCCGGCAATGTGCGTGGGGTGGGAGGGGGGTGGAGTAAGGGGGGGCAAGTCGGGCGTAGCCGTCGTGCCACTGACATCACAGGCCAGGGGGGGGGGTGGGGGTGGGGGGCCGGGCCCTCGTCTGGCGTGGCCCCCCTCCCCCCCCGAACGGGAGGCGACGGTGACACCGACAGACGGGGTGGAGAATCGCACGTGTCGGCACGCGGGGCCTACCGGGTCGAAAACTCAGGGAGAACTCAGGTGCTGCAGCAAAAATAGGTAACCACCGAAAAACACGAGCACGTCATGCAATTCAAACAGAAACGAGAACCGAAAACAAAGAAAATCAAAAAAAAAAGTAGAACGAAATTTGGTGTCAAAAATCTCGGCGATGGTGGACGTACGGAACCCAGTCTACACGGTCTCTTCACCACAACAGTACAGATGCAACATGTGTGTGTGTGTGTGTGTGTGTGTGCGTGCGTGCGTGTGTTCTCGTCAATGTTTGTGTGTGTTTGCGGAGCTGTATTTGTTGTATGAGTAAGAGCGAGGTCAGATGTTATGTGTGGGACGAAAGGGGGGGGAGAGAGTACAGAAAAACACACTCGCGCGCGCGCACGCACACACACACACGCGCGGGCGCGCGCACGACAAACAACCTGTAAATACACGTTTCATCCTCAGTCTTATATAAATGCCTGGACAATGTAAAACACGCACACACTCGCTCGCTCGCTCGCGCTCAGAGGTGACACAGCACAGACTCATAGTGGAAGAGAACTATGTGGGTGGGAGGGGTTCTTGTATCAACCACACAGGCCGGACTGTCATTATTCATTGAGCATGATTCAGACAGGAGAGCCGGCTACTCGTAGCTCGCTAACCAGTTACACAGTTAACTAGTCTGTGAACCCAGCAGTGACAACTGTACAGTGAGGTCCCAACCAACAACACACCAGAGAAAGAGAGAGAGAGAGAGAGAGAGAGAGAGAAAGAGAGAGAGAGAAAAAAAAAAGAAATCTCACACAAGAATCTAAATCATGCCAGTCTTTTTTTTTTTAAAGAAGCAGAAGAAAAAGCCACATTGTTATTGAAATGAAATTCAACACTTAATACCATTCAAATCAAACAAATGAAATCAGTTTCTAACATTTAAAACAAAGATTTCTTTTTACAGAAGTATAATATTGCAACCTGATATTGTGCATATAACTCACACACCAAACCTGTTAGGAGTACCAAAAGAGGGGCAGCGTTCCACCGTCGAAAAGGTGCTTTATTTTTTTGTGTGTGTGTTTCAAACTGTCTTGCGTTCTTTGCAGCCAGGATATATAGATATAAGTGCGTTTAGGTGTGTGTGTGCGTGCGTGTGTGTGTGTGTGAAAGAGAAAGAGAGAGCAGAGAAGAGAAAGAGAGAAAATAGAGACAGACGCTCAGCTAATGGGATATCAAGTCCTTTTTCCATCAAAATCCTTGTGCTCGAAAATCAATGCCCCTACTCAGTAGATTATGGATTTCTACAACACTCATACACACATTGCCGGCTTGTTGAGTGCGTGCGTGCGTGTTGCCTCTGTAGCGAGTCACTTTGCAAACTCTCTGCATTGCCACGTGACTCGCTTGCCCCCCCCCGCCCCCCCGCGCCAGAGAGCCACACGAGTACCAGCTACACTGACAACCCGTCCAGGAAGATGAACTCGAAAGAGTAAAAAATCTGCGGCGACGCACTCGGCCTCTAGAAATCACTACGGAAACATCGAAACGGGCCTCGAGTCCTTTAGCTTAACATAGAAAGTTATTTTAAAAAAAAGGGGAAAAAAAAAAATCTGCGCCGTAATCCTACGAGAGTCGACGCGGGATCGAATGAGTTGTCACGACCACCGATAGCGGGTGATTCCCGGCGAGTAAAACGCCAGCACTTGAAGTTTCACTCCACTGAAAGTCAATCTACTCTAAAAGAAAGCGGGGAAAGAGTGAAAAGATGGGAGGGGGCTCAAGAGAGGGAAAAGAGAAGAGTCTGATGAAGGGCGGGGGGGGGGGGGAGGGTGCAGGGAGGGATGAGCACAGTCGAAGTTGTTTTTCGAAAAAAAAGAAAAGAAAAAGAAGAGAGAGATTAGGATGCGGCGTGGTGTATACTGCATGTATGATGCTGTCCCCGATATATATCTAACACTGTAAAAACTTCTGACCTCACCATGGAGACGGACAGAGCGGTACCCCTGGACGGTGCCCTGAAACCCAATGAGTCGTTTCCAAGAGAAATAAGAGGAAAAAAAAGAAAAAGGGAAAAAAAAAGAGAAAACATCTATCCAGCGAATGATCGAGAATATTCATCATATTTTTCAGTATAAAAGTGTTTTTGGTCAAACGTCTGTGTAGGTGGTAGGGTATAAAATCTACAAAGTGCACAAAGAGAAGCTATATCATAGCCTCGACACACACACCCACCCTAAACTACTATCCTAGACTACTGCGTACGTGTTTGTGTGTGTGTGTGCGTGTCTGTGTGTGCATAAGTGTGTCTGTGTGCGCGTGCGCACGCGCGCGTGTGTGTCTGTGTGTGTGCATATATGACCCTGTATAGGAGTTTAACTGTAACACAGGGCAGTAGGAAGCATGCAGTATGACCTGAAGGCTAGCTAAGAGAGGAAGCAAAGATGCTATACGGTTTTGTCTCTAGATCTATAAACACTAGAACACACACTCTCATCCTGAGAGGCGTTTACCGGTGGCCGCGCGCGGTCCACTTTTTGGAATGTTCAATTAACTGACATCAACAATAGCAAACAGTCTGTCTTTTTTCACTGCCCCCCCTCCCCCTTTCCCCCCCAAACTTTTCTTTTTTTTCTTTTTTGAAAACAGACGCAGCGGTGTGTGTGTGTGTGTGTTCGAGTGTTTGTACATCGTTCGGGCAGGAAGCTGGCGCACTTCTCCGAGACCTGTTTCCTGACCGGCACGCCGCCCCCCCCCCCCCCCCAATTCTAGTCTACTACATAGATCGCACTCTCCATTCAAGTCGAGGATTACTCTAGTGTAGGTTACTACTCTTGAAGCCATGCCGGCAGTGCAGTTTGGAGGCTCAGACAACATAGGCGGGTTGGCTGTAGAAATCATAGTGCAACAGGAGAGTCCTGGTGGTGGAAGGAGGGGGGGGGGGTCGAGTGTGTTCAGGTCAGGTGTGTGTATTTGTGTGTGTGTGTGTGATTAATCTCGGAAAGAAAGGGGGGGGGGGGTTCTTCTGCGTCCCCTTTTTCTCCAAGAGGCTGGTGAGAGGGCGGGACAGGTTGGCTCGTCTTCCAAACACTCTTGTCGCGTCGTCCTTCCGCTCCTCACCGCTGGGGGGGGGGGGGGGGGGGGGGGGGGGGGGGGGGGGGCCGCCCCCCTCCCCCCCCCTGCGCAGTGTCCCTCTTTATCCCGCCAGGACTTCGATCCGTCTCGCCAGACGTATTGTCAGTTCGGGGCCTCGTTGCCCGCGGCTCGAGGGCTTGGTACACGCACACCGACACGCTCACACACACGCGTCATCTGGCACGGCGGCGCCTCCAGGTGTCCCCCGTGGCCTCATCCCTGCCCTATAGAGGGTGTGATGAAGGAAACAATGATTTATTTACTCCGCATCACTGTTAACCTTTTGAGTTTCCGAGCAGGCCTTCTTTCCATCCATCTCCCGTGTGTGTGTGTGTGTGCGTGTTTGTGTCGGTGTGAGTGTGTCACTGTGCATGTGCTTAGAATCAGAGCTGCCTGGTCCGGTCACACACACCTCTTTCTTTGCATGCGTGCGTGTTAGTGTGTTTTTTCGGTGAGAGGAAGAGTGCTGTGCGCGACTCTCAGACGTCAGACTCGATGCTGGGCATGCGGCGGTACAGCCGGGGCCGGTTGCCGCCTGCGCTCGAGGCCCGCGGCGCTGTCACATAGCTCATTGGCTGAGCGGCAGCAGGTGGAACCATGTAGGCCACCATGGGAGGCTCCTGCTGAGGGTAGAACACCTGTTGGTCGATGTGGCCGCCATGCTGGTTGACGTGATGGCTGCCATGGTTACCGAGCGTGAGCGAGAGCGGCATCCGCTGCTTATAGAGCTCGTGGGCCGAGCTCCTCTGCGGCATGCGCGTGGCAGCCTGCGTGGCGGGATCTCGTTGCGTTGTGCCGGGGGCCGACTGTAGGAAAGGGTTGTGCGAGGGCCGGTCGGGGAAGAGGCTCTTCGAGCGCCGGGGCATAGGCATCGGGGCGTCCAGGCTATGGTGGTGCGACGGTGACGGGGAGGGGGGGCTGCGGCTGCTAAACGGCCGATCGGAGCGCATGGTGAGGACGTTGGCGTAGGCGCCCTCGTCCAGGGTGAGCTCCCGGTCCCTATCTCTGTCGGGCAGGCTCAGGCCCCGCAGGTGGGGGTGCGGCTGCGTCTGCCGCTCCGGGATGCCGTCCGGAAGCACGTTCTCGTAGGAGTGCTGGCGGCTCAGCTGGAGGTGCTGGGCCGACGAGGAGGTGGGCAGGGGAGACGGGGAGGACGGGGTGGGCTCGAAGTGGCTCACCAGGCCGTCTCCCTCGCCCACCAGCCCCAGCTCGCTCTGCGGAAGGTAGTGCGTAAACATGTCCCCGCTGTGCGGGTGCGTGTGGGAGTAGTGCGAGTGCAGGTGGTCCTCGCTGATGTCGTACAGGTTCCCCAGGTGGGCGCAGGCGTCGCAGCGAGCCTGGGGCGAGCGCACGGTGTAGAGGCCGGAGTAGCCGGTGAGCTTGGTCAGGCAGGAGCGGCAGTGTCCCGGCCGGACCCCCTGCGTCGCCGCGCTGCCCCCCGCAGTGTCGAACGAGCCCCCGGCCTTGTCCTTGACGCTGCGAGGAGAGGAGAGGGGAGGAGAGGAGAGGAAAAGTTGTGAGGCGCGCAAGGACAGACGCCCGCGTGACGCCTGTCGCCGTGTGTACCTGCAGTACCTGCTGTGAGTGTAGGTGCTGTACTTCTTGTCCTTCAGCGAGTGCAGGTCCGCCTCGGCGCTGTGGCTGTGGTGCAGCAGGCTGGCGCTCAGCTGCAGGATGGGCGCGTCCGACTGGTGCGAGAGCGTGTGGGAGTAGGTGCTGTCAGGTGGAAACAGGTCAGGGGGGTAAGTGTGGTCATCACCTCCCTGGCTGTCTCTTTGGTAGGGGGGAGCGGACTGAAGGCTGGCCTGGTCCGAATCGATGGAGTAGATCTTGGCTCCCACCCCTCCTCCGCCTCCCGCTCCGGCACCCCCTCCCCTCTTCCTCAGCTGATTGATCGGCTTGAATCCGCCTCTTGTCGCCATGGAGTCGGAATCTTTGTGGGACGGGGGCCGGCTGGAGCACTCGGAGATGTCGGAGTGCGGCGGCTCCTCGGGCAGGTACCGCTGGCTCTTCATGGTCGGCGGTCCGGGCCCCGACGACGGGGCGGGACTCGTGCCCGGCGACGTGACGGTCGGCTGAGTCTTCAGCGTCTCCACGCTCTTCTTCCACAGCGCCCGCGGCTTGGAGGCGGGGCAGGCCGGCCCGGCGAGGCGGGTCTTGCCGTTGTCGTTGGTGATGGACAGCTGGGGCTTGTTGGGGCTCGTCTGAGGCGCCGGCACTTTTTGTTGCACGGGGAATGGCGCAGCGTTGTTGAGGAGGTTTTTGTGTCGCCCGGACAATGACAGGAAACCCTGTGGACCCGCGGCGTTGCTATAGAGACCAGGACCCTTCTGAGGCAGACTATGGAGCGAGTTACCTAGGAGACAAGGAGAGATTCACCTCAGAGAGCTGATACAATAGATGGATGTTTAGATGGATGCTCGGCCGCTCAGACATTATCTATCGCTCCGGCATGCAACGTGTGCCACCCGATGCTTTTTTAATCATGAGACGAGCTCTCACCTGACAGCCAATTCAATTAGTGTCGGGACCGCAACAAGGTGAAGCGAGTCACCTTAACTTATGTGCGCGGAGCCTACGTAGAAGTGTTGAGGTTGGTATGTGTGTGCGACTCTCCTACTCCCACCCCCCCCCTTCCCCCCTATGTAAAATGATGCAGGGACGATGGAGGCGCGTGCGCGGGTACCTTTCCCTGACATCATGTCGAGGATGCTGGGCTGCAGGAGGACAGTGTTGCGTTTGGGAGAAGACAAGGCCATGGACTTTGCGGACTTGAGCAGGTGCAGCATGTTGGCCTGAGGACTGAAGTCCAACTCGGGGGACTTTTTCTTCATGTCGATGTGAACACCGTGGATGCAGCTCCAGATGCCCTGACGGGCGGAGAACACCGGCGCGGAGGAAATGAAGAGAGAGAGAGAAAAAGAGGGGGAGAGAGAGAGGGACGCGGGAGACAGGGGGCAAGGAGATAAGAGAGGTAATTGAAGAGTTAGTGTAATTCGCAACCCAGCGACTTACCCAAAAAAGTTCAGGCGTGCACAAGACTAATTTCCTTGCGAGGTAAATTAGCAGCGACCTCTGCATCCCTCCTCTCGTGCGCTCACTGCAAACCTTAACCTCATTTTGTTTTGTAATGCGACTGGAAGAGATAATCGCCCCGGTTTTTAGATGAACTGCTTCCAGAGGCGCCTTGAAAATTAAATTTAGGTGATGATGTCACTGGAGGGGGGCCTCTGAGTGCAAGGAGATGTTCTTCCTGGAGCCACTTAACCTCCAGCATCGCTGCTCGTACAGTGTGTGTGTGTGTGTGTGAACAGGGAGACGCACACACGCGCAGCCCTCGCAGACACACATCGCAGTCTTTTTGTAAAACACTTAATGTGTGAAATGCCGCTCGCCTGGAATAAAAGCCCTGCCTAACACAGAGACATGACATATGAATAATGAAAGAATGGTCTGTCTGGGTGTGCCCATTTGTGTTTTTTTTGGTGTGTATATTTAGGTTTGTGTGTGCGTGCGTGTGTGCGTGCGTGTGGGACATCTGTCTGTCTGTCTGGATGTGGTGAGGTCTGCCCCCGTTGTCAGACATACTCACTAACATGTGTTTGTGTGTGCATGCGCAAGTTTGTGTGAGTGCCTTTGTGTGCGCGTGTGTGTGTGTGTGTGTGTGTGTGGGGAGGGGGGGCAGTGTTTGCACATTTGACAATATAACTGGGTTGTGTGTCTGTAAATGACTTTGTGTTCACATTCTCCTCCTTTTTCTAAGTTCGATTTCTCTTCCCTGCAGTCCGAATGTGTTGCATAAACTCATCTCTGCCTCAGCTGGATCCCCCCCCGCTTCCGCCCCCCTCCCCTCCCCTCGCACTGTTCACTTTTATCACACACGTACACACACAGATCCACTGTATCTCACATGTGCAGAGACGAGTGCCCGACTCTCTCTCTCTCTCTCCCTCTCACACACACAAACACACACGCACGCACGCGCATACGTCTATAGTTTTTCCACTGACAATCACGCTGCACGTTTCAACCCTCCGCACAGCTGTAAGCGTGCTCCGCACACTCGTGTTTGCGTTTCCGCAGCATCCGAAGGCGCGTGCAGATTAGGCAAATCAGACAGATAGGAGATTCAAATTTGACTGCTTTGTTTGAGATGAAATTTGTGCGCGAGACAGCAACGGCCTAATCGTTTTTTTTGTAATTTACTGTGATGTTTGAACTGCTGCTGTTAAACACCACAAAGGCTTGCCGCCTGTCTTCAAAGTCACAATGATGTGGTGTTTTCCCCCCCCCCCCCTCCTCCTTGTTTTCCTGCCTCGACGTGTAACCGCATTGGAACACTTTGGCAAATATGCGTGAGGTTGTTTCTCTCGCTGTGTGTTGAGCCCACTCATTACCTTCATCTGAGTCGTTTTTAGAGACGTCGGCTGTGCTGTTGAACATCAATAACATTACAAGAAATTCCCATGCTCGGTGCTGATATTGATATTTCAACTACCAGTGCTTTATTCCAGTCTCAATCAATGCTGCGCATCGGGTGCTTCGCCCGGGAGACGGTGTACGATCAGTAAGGGAAGTTTAGCGCTTTAAATCTTAACAGCTACATCTCGCAGGACCGCAGTGAGGCAACGGAGGCAAAAATCGCAACTCAAGAAAATCAAAACATCTTCTTCCTCCTGCGGTCGAATCGCTGGTTCAGTTCCTGAGCGACGGGGTAGAAAAGGATTACAAGATGAGGGCTTCTCACCCTGCTGATGGTGAAGAGCAGGCCGGGCCTCCCCGAGCAGACGCCGGTGAAGCAGTACCGCAGCCTCCAGTAGAAGAGGTGCTCGGAGATGAAGGTGAGGATGGAGAGGCCCATGGCCGTGGCCAGCATGTAGAAGACCCCGGCCATGTTGTCCACGTCCAGCTGGCTGGACATCACCTCGTTCTTCTCGTTGTGGCAGATCCCGGTCAGCCACTGAGCCTCCAGCTCCTCCATCTCACCTGTTGAGCGGGTACACGGGCCCAAGTGTTAAAACCAAGATGGCAGCAGGGGGAAGGAGATAGTGAGGGAGTGAAGGAGGGAAGAGGAGAAAAAAGAGAGGCTTCTGATTGGCAACGGGGGGGGGGGGGGGGGCGGATCATT
>JASSRZ010000074.1:12210499-12220713 GCA_032164315.1 Malacoctenus gilli | reverse complement strand
ACACACACACACACACACACACACACACACACACACACACACACACACACACACACACACACACACACACACGCGGTGCATCTGTTTGAATCTCGCTGAGCGTTTGTGACAACAAACGCTCACGAATCAAACGAAAGTAGTGGCTGAGTAAATGTAGCACTTATGGACGGTTAGACGTGCACACGTGGACGCACGCATGGACGGCCACGGCGGCAGAAAACACGAGCGGCCGCCGAGAAGACATTAGTGACCCGCTCAGGCTTCCAGCGCCACAATGGCTTCAGAGGGAGGCGGAGACATGACGGGTCAGGGCACAAGCTCAACTTTCCGCGAGAGGTGATTTAGTCATCTAATTGTCCGTGCCCGCCGTCGCCCAGCTCGGTGGCCGCTGTGACGCATCGCTTCCTCAAGGCGCCTCCTGGCCGCCGTCTCCGCGGCCGTCCGAGACGGCGTCTTTTAATATAACGCATTCTCCCCATTAGAGCAGGAAAATAAATCTTCAAAGAGAGTAATTACAGGTGAGAGTTTGTCTGGGCTCCCCCCGTGGCTGGCCATCATCGTCCTCACCCATCTTTATCCTCGGCTGCCCTACCCTAATGACGGTCCGGAACAAATTGAATTTTCTGCTGAAATGTTCATGGCAACAATGCTGTCACTCACAAAGGCGGATACTTCGGAAAAAGATGGACTTTGGTTGCACGTTTGGTCGTGCGAGTCAAACAAAAAGGGTGACACGGAACGCGAGGACTGAGTCAGTCACAAGTGAACCTGCAGCGATTATGATTAACGGGTCCATATTTGCAAACGGCTGTCTACAGATGAGCGCAGGCGTGAGCTCAATTGGATAAATTAGCAGAAAGCGGAAAGATTTCTTGTTTAAAAACTCTGCGGTGTCTCAGGCTCTCATCGAGGCGTCCGCAGCAGATAATTGGAGCAACGTCCGAGGATCCAAGTGAAGTTTTCTCGGAGAGACTTCTCCTTCCACTGACTGCGTGCGAAGTAATCTGGCATTGTTTTCACACTCGAGAAGACCTGCAACACATACCCGAGCCACCACAATAACGCCTTTCAAGTTCTTTCGAAAAGCAGAGCCTGTTGGGCTGTTTGACGTGCTGCTGAGGAGGCACACGGCAACACAGCCACAGCTCTAAACATGAACGCTGCATTGCGTTGTTGTGAAGGAACAGTCGAACCGGCTTCACATGTTGTGTTCTTCAAAATGATGCTGGGACTTCAGCACAAAACTTCGCGAAATTATCAATATATGTATCTATGGATCAACAAACAAAGCGCCAGTTTAAAATGAACCACCACCAGTCGTTTGCATTTCGCTACCATTCAGCTGTTCGATGAGTTTGTTAAGGCGAACGCGGTCTTACTCATCTTGGCACTCAAAGCCGTCATCTGGCCGAGTGTGGGTTGGTTGTACGAGGACTAACTTTGTCTTTTGGTCTGGCACTCAAACTCGCTGCAACACATTTCACATTTAAAAAGGTACCGAGGACTTGAACTGGCTCTGTGATGCGCACGTTTTGCACTGACCAACCCGTTATCTTTACGCTCATCCGGCCACCTTTTTTGACTTGAAACCTCCATTCTCAGCTCAACTCTCAACTCTGCACATTTCTCAGCAAAGGAATTGGGAACCTTGAATTTGCAGCAGAGACGACTCAAAGCGCGGAGCCCTCCGTGATTGTTGCAGCGGAGGACGAGGAATACACGCAGTCAGTTTGTGAGCTGTGAAGACGAAAAAAAAAAAAAAACCCAACCCTGCATAAAAAAAACGAAGAAGAATCCCATCTGATGAAGTCGCAGAGCTTAGTCAGTTCGAATTCGTCAAACGTTTCCATCCCATTAGCTGATACTGTTATCAAGAGCGCTGATAACAGATAACAATAACTTTCTGGGATCCAAAGAAGATGTCTGATAAATGCAAGCTAAAAATAAGAAGGAGAAAATCTAGGTAAACAGTGAGCGGAGCTGTTTTTCTAACAGCAGGTGCAGGACGAGAATAGGAGAAGAGAATATTAGCGGCGGAGAGTCTCTTCTTTCCCTTTTTTCCCCCCTCCTTCTCACAATAGAAGACACGGCATATTTCCGCCGTCCCACATGGAGTGGGAAGGACATTCTACTATTGGGGAGCCGCAGAATGAGGAGTCAAGGCTAGGTGAAACGATGACGGAGGAACCGCAGGGAGCGGAGAGCTAAGTGGCCGGTTGTAGCAGAGCGCAAGCTGGCGAGTGCGGATAGACCATAGCCTGCAGATATGGGCGCACGGCTCCCCGAGGAGCCTCGAATGCCGGGACCAGAATTCGGAATTTGATGCGAACTGCCACCGGCAGCCAGCAGGGAGGGGTGGGGTGCAGTGGGGGGCGGGGGGAGCATCGCAAGGCGGAGAAGGGAGAACTTGGGGAGGTTGACGGCAGGGCACGCTGCAGCGCTGCTGAACAGAATACATTAGGAGCCGGGCAGTGGTGGGAGTAGCGGCCGTCCTGAAGGGAGACGACGAAAGGTTGGGTCGCATTCCACATGCAGCGTCTCCTCGCTCTCCGCCTCCAGGCTGGAGTTTGACTTCCCTAAACGTGATACTTGAACTGAACTGAACTCGCACGCATAGATACCGCAAGCCCGAGTGCTCCGAAATGTGACTTTTCATCCATCGTCTGGGAGCTCAAAAAGGGGCAAGATTAGGAGCCACTTCTTCCCAGCTCCATAAGTGAACACTGCAGCAAAAATCGTTCCACGATCCCCCTTTTTGTTTTGATGCATTAATCCACTCACAAGGTTATCTGAGTGAGTGCAAAACACTTGGCACCCTTCCAAACATGAAGGTATCATCACCTTTGCAAGATTTATGAGCTGCCTTCTTCATAAGCGTAATTTACAGTTCTCTAACCAAATTTTCAAGCTCGAAGCTCTCTAGAAGTAGCATAAAGTCTCTGATCGCTCCACACATGAGCCCCAATCTACTAAATGACGATTTCTAGTTGATATTGCGTGAAAAGAAGAACAAAAGTTGGTCCACTAGTGTAACAAAACGTGGACTGCGTCTCACTGGTCCGTAGACGCGCATTGAAAATCCATCCAGCACGTTTGCTTCCGGACAGTGCGAAATACCAGGAGGAGCGTGAGCGAACGGGTGAACTCACCACGCCTGAGTTCTCGTACCCGAGAGTGTATTTCAAGTTCGCAGCAACATTCATCACGTTTGAAAAGCAGAAAAAACGATCCGGCTCAGCCTTTACTGGACATGCTGCACTTACTGTGCCGCGAGGCGCTCGCAGTTCGATCTGCGAGGGTTTGGTGAAACAACAGTTTTCCCATCTCTTCTCAACTTTTTCAGTTTGTGTTTTGTTAACTTTGTAGCATTTTCGTTGAGACACAATTCGCTTTATCGTGACGCAGTCTTCCATCGGCATAATTTGGAATCAACGAATCAAATCATCAGGTATTTCTCGTATATATTTTCCATTGTTGCTGCCCAAAAAGGTTCTCGGTGGCCCTCCTGCTAAACCACACAATCTGTAAAAACTATAGAACCCAAGCTTTTTTGATTTTATTTTGCAAATCCTCAAAACAAAGAACTTTTGTAATTTGGGGAGTTCAATACCATAAATCGATGTTACCAAAAGAAAAATAATATCTGATTTGAAAAACAACGAGTGCCTCTTTATGACTGAAATGCGTCCGTCCATCCCACTCATGTGATGCCTGATCCCAGCAGGAGTTCAACTTTGCTGGGCTTCGCTTGATTTGAAAACAGAAGCACTAATATCTGACGCTGGGCCGTTTGGCATTTCTGAACAAATAAACGCTCGTGTGACACGTTTTACAAGCGACGACAAAAGATTAATTCCTCAACATCACAGGGACAGGAAAAAACTGTGAATATTAAAGCATCAGTTGCATGAAACAAATGACCTCAGGCTGTTAAAGAATTACCCAGTATCTCCTCTTACAGAGGACCAAATAAAACAAATCTGAGCTTTTACTCCATCACCAATCATACAGGGACCCTTTGTTTTTGTGCCATGGTGCCTGGAATGAAAGCGCTAATGTGGTATCATTCTTACTGCAGATCAGTGTGTTTTTATGTGTTTTATACGCTTCTGTAATGTCTCTGGAGTCCGTGGGCCCGGGGACGACAAGCCGCCACTGCAGCGGGAACCAACAAAGATTCAAATGAATAAATAAGTCCCAAACAAACAAACAAAGGCGGTTGACACTGCACAACTTATACAACACATAATTGGTGTTTCAAAGGAGCCCATTATTGAAATAGGATATAAGCGCGCAGAACATTCACAAGATGAACATTAATAAGCATAAACAACATGTGTTACACGGCAAGACAATAAGCCGCATTACTAATTAGTAATTGCAATATTTAAAACAAGCGTCGTGCTCATGAGACCTAAAATAAAACACAAATCAGGCTGAACTACTGAAAGAACAAAACCACAATGGGCCTCACTTGCAATTACAGGAGCAGAAGGAACAAAAATCAAGTGCACTACAGATTGGCATTAGCGTGCTGACAACAACAGAAAGCAATTAATTATTAATGCTGACAGAACTGATTATCCATGAACCAAATGAGAGCTACTCTTGTCTTTATGTGTGTGTCTGACAGAGGAGTTTCACACTTGTACAACAACGACAACGAACACGACCGCAGCCGCTCAGAAGCGGTGCCTCTCGCTGAGGAACACGTCGACACTTTCTGTCGGGCTGTAGCGGCAAACACCACTGAGATTGCCGAGCTCTCGACTGAACGCATTCACTGACAAGGAAGCGACACTGATTTAGAATCGGGCACGAAAAACAAACAAATACTGAATCATGATCATTATATAAAGTAAAAAGTGAGTGGGCCCAACATAAATCCTTGGAGAAGAATAGCAAAAGGGTGAAGGCCAACTGATTGACAACTTCTACAGACAGACGCGCCGAGGCTGGATGCTCAGGTGGGCAATCGTACATTCAAGGGAATGTAAAAAAAAAATACATAAATGCGAGCAGATTACAGGGAAGCTTAATGAGAGCGTCAGAAGCCTTGTGGAGGTCAACAAACATTCGCGCTGACGCCGCTTCAAATGAAAGAAAGATTGACGTCATCCTTCGAACAAATCGGTGCACGTCTCAGGTCTTCAAACACCTCCGGTTCAGGCCATGCCAACCTCCCCTTGAATGCAAAGCTGTCAAACAGCTTTCATGTACGTATATGAATAATGGGCAGGCATGGGCTGGATTCCAAGGGTTCACTCAGGCGCTCTAAAAAGCCGCCTTCTTGGGAAAATGCTGCATTTTCCAACCAGTGTACTACAATACATTACAGTTTCGGTCAAAAAAGACTGTACATTGGTCCGTTATTTTACGTCTGGATCAGTGGAAGTGTGAAGGTAGCAGGATCATAAGTAAGTTTTCTCCAGAGACGAAATGGAATGAAACAACATCGTTTCTATGAAGAATACTCATGGAGTATGTTAAAATCACAACTATATACCCGCCACTATTCCTTTATCTGAGTGCTTCTTTAGCACCATTTGTCCCGCCTCTGAGGCTTTCGTAGGTATGTGGCTGGCGTGCATTTGTTTACCAGCTGCATGTGTACTCACTCTTTGACGTGCTTGCGGCAGGGCACAGAGTTTCTCATGCAGGTGCCGGTGAGGATGTCCACATTGTCCACAATGACGAAAGGCTTCTCCTCCAGAGTGACGATGGAGAGGTGGTTCTCATCCGCATCCTCGTCCCCGTAGGAATTGTACCGCGGCCACACTGGGAACATCAGCGACAGAGTCCCGTTCTCCCAGCGGCCCATCTGTGCAAACGCAAACATTTAGGCCACAATTATTCCAGGAAGGGCTCCTGTTATTTTCCCTTTCGAGCGCTTTCTCTCCGCACATCGTCGAGGAAACGCTCCAGTCGTTTCATACCTTCTCCCACTTCCTCTCGCTATTCAGGACGATAACGACCAATTTGGGGTTGGCCTGGTAACCATCTGGAGTGAAGGATAAATCTCGCCCATCATTCCACACGTGCATCATATGTCTGAAACACAAGGGAACAAAAAAAAAGAGAAAAAAACAGGGTAGGAAGCTGTTGTTTTGCATCTGCTCGTGTTTGCATGTGTGCTCAAGAGCAGCTACATCTGAAATAACAAGTTGAGCACTCTGTAATCACTGCGAGAGTATCCACTTCAAATCAATGCAGTCTTCACCCACCGTGTGTGTGCACGCAGGCCTGAGTCTGTACGTGTGTGTGTCTCTGCATGTGTGTGGTGTGTGCAAGTATTTGTGTGTAGGAGGAAAGAGTCAGAGGCCACATATCTCTCCTATCAACATTCTGCATTGATTTCTCCACAGATATACGCCTGAGAGACAAGTCACTGGTGCAACAAGGCTGCCCTCACTCTGTTACTCACTGAAGCTATCCTGCATACACAAACAGATCCATCGCTGAAACATTTACACACTCGCGAAAGTGAAGCAGGAGAGAGGAGTAAATGAACCAGCATCGCATGCAGTGATATGGGATTAGGAACACACTCCACTCCAGTTAAACAATTTCCAGAAGGCGAGGGAGTTCTGGGCGTGAAGACTGGGATAATGGTGCGGAGTCCCTTCGGGAGGGGGCAGGAGGAGGAGGTGGGACGGAGTCGGGGCGGAGGGAAAGGGGCCTGTCTAAAGAAGTTTACAGAAGGGACCCGAATCGCAGGAGGGACAGCAGCTGCCCGAAACAGACAACACTCTTTCTTCGAAGCCTTGTGTTCGCTTTTATTAGAAATGGTTGGATTCATTTTGACACTGTGTCAAACACTGTTTACCGGATGATGCTGCACGGCTGAAATAAGGTCTGACTGAGGGAGAATATTTCCAAAGACAAAATAAATAAATAAACAAATCAAGCTACACCTCCTACTGGTCGTCAGTTCATCACGGGGCTAATACCGGGCGACACACAATCACGCCGGCGCACGCGCGACAATCACAGCGACGCCCGGTTTGCCATCATCATTCGTCCTGACATGCCGTTGAGTTGCGTGAGGCAGCCAGAGTCCTGGGCGCGCTCGCCTCGCGGAGAAACCGTCCTGGCTTCCTGTCCGCGTTTGACCCTTTCTTTGCGATGTTTGCATGGTTTCCCCGTGCATGCGCCGGTTTCCTCCACACAGGCCGGAATCGTACATTGGAAGTCAATCAGGGTGAATGGGCGTCGTTGTAAATGTGGGTCTTTCCTGCCAGGATGTACGCTGCTTTCGAGAAGGACCAAGGAACTCCTTATTTGGGTATTTAGAGTTAAACAATCTGCTTCAGCAGCGTAGCACTTTTGAATGTTTGAATGCATGAAACCTGGAACCTGCTTAAAAAAGACTCAGAGGAAACATGCAAACTCCAGTCAACAAGGTGGATTTCACAGCTGGGACGTGTGACCGCCCCACCACTGAGTCTGTCGCCTCCTTCAAAGCAATGGAAAGGGAGCTGTGGATACATTCTCACGTTCACATTATCACAGTGAGATTCAGAGCGAGGCTTTGATTGTAACGTGAGCCGAAGGAGTCGTGCATAAACACAAATATTGCGACAGGAAGTCACGACACGCGGCGGGGAATGGGAGCGGCGCCGTTCGGCAAGCAGCCTGCAGGTGAAGCCTCAGATAATTACACCGCCGTTCAAACGGGTGGGATCCTCCACGCTGCCCCCTCCCGCCCCCCCCCCCCCCCCCCTCCGTGGAACGCAGACGCCGTCGCCGGGCAGTGGATTAGAGGGCGCCGCGATAATCATGTGAGTTCTCACAAAGACTCGGAGACGCGGCCCGCGCGCCGTCAAAGCGTTCTCGAGTCACACTGAGGGAAGAATAAATAAAAGGTCCCCGTCTCCCTCGCATGCAGGCGCTGCAGAAATACCAAACAGCCCTGCTGTGGGCACGCGCCGCCCCCCCCCCCCTTTCCCCTCCTTCTCAGCAAACACAAATAAACGAACCTAAACCTGCAAAGTTACACACAGGAGACATCTCTGCGCTCTGTAATCGAAGCCGTCTCCGTCACAGATCGCGGCGGTTCTGACTATTAGTGGCACGTCAGGGCAAATATATATTTCTGTGTTGGAGAAATCTTGGTGGTGCAGCAGGTGATGCCCTTGTCACAGTGCATCGCCACGGCTGAATACATACAGCGGAAACACTGTTGCGGTCTATTCTGGGGAGCTGCTGTCTCCTCCTATTTCAGGTTTGTTACGTTTTTTGGAGGAAAAAAAAAAAAAAAAACAAAAACAAAAAAAAAAAATGGAGAAACTTTTTGATCTCGCCGGATGAGGCTGGCACGTTCTCCCAGACATGCGCCGACGGCGGAGTCTCCGCTATATCGCTCCGCATTGACATGAATATGCATCCGCGTCACGTCGATGCGTCATCCCCCCATGTGATGTTTTAATAAACAGCTGCGCCGCTGAGGGCTTTTGTCGATTTGCGGACGACGGCGTTTGAGGGTATCGACCGCATCTGTAAGTCCCGCGAAGGTATTTGTGCGAGTTGCGACGCAGGGGTGGGGGGACAAAAGCCTCCTGCTTTTAGCTGCTAGCCTAATAACTTGGGCGACCATTGTGCGAGCACTTTTCAAGACGTACGAACGAAGAAAAGAGAAAAGCTCTCTCCAAATTCTGTATGATGGCAGGAAGCATCTTTTCAGTAAAAAAAAAAAAAAAGAAAAAAAAAGTGACAGCTTGGGGGGTTTGCATGGTACACTGGTTCCATCAAAAAGAATAACCTTTTGAATTTTACTACAAGGACGTACCATTGTGGAGACCAAACACGCCGAGCCAGAGTTAGAGATATTAATTCCTGTCAGGCAGGAATGATGGGGGCGGGGGCGGGGGGGGGGGGAATCCGGCGAGCTCGATAGCGCCGTTTAAACGCCAGATTATGTTGTCCGACTCCTCTCCACACCGCGCTGTTTATAGGCACACTGCGGCAAGATGGTATCTAGACTAATGTATGCATCAGTCTGATCACAGCCTCACCGCTTCCCAAAATCGGGGGGGGGAGGGAAATGCAACCTGTCAGTTTATCATCACAAAAATTGGCTGCAGTTGTTTTGACAAATATGCAAATTCGATCTAATAAGTTAGCGAGACAAATGAGGCCCCTCTGACAGTGAGAATAAAGTCTGCTCAGGAAAAAGGTTTGAGTTCCGATCGAGCTCTGAGTTATATTGGATCAACCTGTCAACAACAGCAGCACTGTATACTCTTTGATATATGTTGTAATGGGCTAATAAGAGAGAAAAATGGGATTATGGAGCCATGATGGCGGAAATCACACACTCGGGCTCTCATTCTAATGAGGCGACTCATAAGTCAGCCGAGATGTGCAGAGCCGAGCAACGTGACCTTCATGTTTTTTACTTGGTTTTATTTAGACTTCTGAATTCATAACCATAATTTAGCCACTGTGGGCCTCATATGCAAAATCCAGCCACAAATTTGCAGCGGAATATCCACAAAAAAAAAGAAAAAGGAAACTCTCCGACAGTTCTGGAGCTGTTAACGTTTCCCTCTGTGGATGTTCAGCGTGTATCTGCATGCGGAAGCCCCTCTGTCCTGCCTCCTTGTTTGAAGGAATCGACTAAACCCCCCATCACAGGAACTTCACAGAGTACGCACACGAGTACACGCACACACACACACACACACACACACGAACTAACACATATGTGCCACCCACAGCGTCATGTAACGAGAACGAGAGAGAACAAAGCTCATAAAATCTGCTTTAATCCTGACTTAATGACAGTGAGTCCGGTCAGGATGTAAGGCGAGGTGCGTGCATTTGACACGCGCGCACACACCACGCACACACCCGTCAGGGTGCTGGTAACACAGAGGTCTCACTGACATTCACTTTGTCCCTTGGCTGAGGAGGCGTCAAGAGCTCACACAACAAGCAGCCGTGTACAGCTCATAGTGTTCAATGTCATTAGAAATCACAGTGTTTAACTCAGCTGTCATCCCCATGCTCTCTCTCTCTCTCTCTCTCCTCCACCTCGCTCTCTCATTAGTACATTAAAAAGTGTTATGTAAGACTGCTCAACACTCACCTACAAAGACAAACAGTTATGCAAGTCCCTAGACCTTGATCTTCTTGCACTCATCACACACACACACACACACACACACACACACACACACACACACACACACACACACACACACACACACACA
>JASSRZ010000074.1:12189345-12200333 GCA_032164315.1 Malacoctenus gilli | reverse complement strand
ACACACACACACACACACACACACACACACACACACACACACACACACACACACACACACACACACACAGACGTGCACAAAAGCCCCCTAAAATGAAGCTTTGCTCATGTGCCAACATGCCAATGAATAATACACCATCAGAATCAAGGCTGTAATCTCTTTCTTCCTTGAACACACACATCGTATTCCACATCACAGTCCATATTTGTGCACAGAAAAGGGATTAAGACAATAGCAAAGTGCGGCGGCAGCCGCACGGATAATGAGCGACGACCATCGCACTGCAGGCAAATCACTGGAAGAAGGAGCTGTGAGGTCCGCAAGAACGCCGTGTGGGGGCCGCGCTCAGTGAAGGTGAATGAAAGCAAAACGAAGCAGGAAACGAGCAACCGAATGATTAGGGAACCATAATGGGGCGACGAGGGGGAAGCGCACGTGACAGCGGGCAGCACAAAAGGGAAAGCCGGAGCGCGAACGCAGAATAATGAGCAATAGATGGCGGCAGGGATGACGACGGCGACCACGATGATGAGGCCGGCGATGTGCGGCATTAATATTTAACGCGGTAGGTCAGTTCAGATGGAGCAGCTACATTAAGTTGGCTTGACAAAGTACGGCCCCCCAGATGCTGCTAAGTACCGTCCCACTGAAGTCTGCACAAAACTGCAAACAAACTAGCTTCGCAAAAATAAATTCAGCGTCGACAAAGTTCAGCGGGCTGCACCTTGAAGGTGTCACGCGTGGAAGAGAGGAAGGAGAAGAAAGAGTTTCGTCCAAAATCGACTTGATTTGAAAGAAGATTCAAACTCCGCTCCGCAATATTTTGCTGGGGAAAAAAAAACATCGATATGTTGTGGCTGCAGCATGCCGAAGTGCCCCCGAGGTCCAGTTAGCTGACAAAAACACCAAAAAACCCCAATCTGGGTGTATCAATTATATTAGTGGGTATTTGGTGTAGAAGAGCTGGGATCACTGAGCACATTTGAGGACAACGCCGCAGCCGCAGTAATTTATCGCAGCGCCCCGTCCCAAATGAAAGTGATGTGAATGTGCTTCCACTGAAATGCACATAAAATAATAAAACCCTACTTGAACTTTGCCGCTCGTTCACGATGCAGGAAGCAGAGTGAATATTCTAATGGGCCCATTTTTAAGTTGATATTTGAGTAATAATAATTCACATAATTAGCTGTCGAAATAATTAGAGGGAGAGAGGGAGAGGGGGAGAGGGAGAGAGAGAGAGAGAGAGAGAGAGAGAGAGAGAGAGAGAGAGAGAGAGAGAGAGAGAGAGTGCGAGAACGGCTGTGTCCCCGTCCCTGTGTCCCTTCCTTCACTGAGCATAGTAAAAAAAAAATGGGGTCACTCCTGAGAGCAGGAACTGGCCAGTGTGCCGGTGTGTTTTTTTAAGGGTAGGCGTTTGCCATGTCAGGGTGGGGGGAAAACGGCGGAAACAAACGAGTCCCATCAATAACATGCTGCGTTCTGACAAGAGGAGAAGGATCCCCGACGCCACTCGAACCGGAACACCGCAAGTGATTACCGGAACATTCGAAAATACATGGGAGCTAGTGTAGGAATAAATTATTACACCTGTTCCTGTCGAAGAGTCGACATGTCAGCTGAGCGAAGGAACGTGAGCGCCGCTCAGTCAGCGTGTGTACGCGGCCCCGCTTAAAAAAAACCCAGAAACAACCAGACTATCCAGGCATGGGAAGGTCACCTCGGGTGTAATAGTGGATTTTCCTCATAAGCTTCCTGTCATGTCGCACTCTATCAGTGTAATTAGGATTAATTAAACACTGCAGGTTAGTATGTCAGCAGGCTGAGACGTGGGCACATGAAACAAAGGGCTGTGAAACATTAAAACTGCACAGCGAGAGCTGCGCTGGTAAACAAGGCATGCTTTTTTTCCCCTTTTTTTTGTGCTGCTGTGTAATTCTCTGCAAATGCTCAGCAGATGTTCTGCAAGCCCGAGTGCTAACAGCCACCGCTCCAAAGCCGTCCGCCAACAAAGAATTAGCTCCGCAAATCCACTCACAAACAAACACCTTGGGTAGCCTTTTCGGAGAGGAAGCTGTCACTTGACCGGAGGAAACGCGGCCGAGCAGCCTCCGTGCGGACGGGCTGTTTGCGACGCGGAGGCGCCACGCTCGCTCCTGTCGCGGCACGCGAGGTTCAAACGCAGCCCCGCGTCGCAAAAGACCGACAAATACCCGCTTTATGAGCGCACGAGGGACACGTGTAACATCAGACCGCATCTCCGCGAACACCGCGGAGCAGGACGGGCGCAGTGGGAGGAATTCTCCTTACGCCGGCGGAACGTAAAGGCTGGTCCCTCAATAGCTAACAAGCAGCGGGCCCTAAAGCTCTGAAAGCTCTCCAGTTTTTCGAACAGAGAACGACAGGTCCCAAAGCCCGCAACCACTAACCGAACACAGACTCGCCGCGTTCCCAGGATTGACAGCGAACTATAGCATTTAGCTGGCAGACATCGGGCTCCCATCGCTAACAAAGACTACTTCAGTATTTAACAGGAGGCGAATCCCAACGCTGACGTCTACTGTAGTATTTAACAGTCTCTCATTCCCCAGGCAAACACAGAATAGCATTTAACACGGCCCAGAGCCCCCGAGCTAGCATGGGCTAGCGCGGGCCGGTGAGGCATTAGGGTTTACCGCTAACGCAGACAAGCATGAAATGGACAGCGGCGGTGTTGGACTGACAAAGCGCAAAGCATTACATCGAAACCTCAGAATGTAATATGGGCCTGCAATACAGCGCGTCTCCTGACACACTCGACACATTTCCCTCCTCCTCCGACTAAACATTTAGCTCTCCACAAAAAGCCTTAAATGGTTGGATGTCCTTTTACCTTTGAGTAGGTCCAAAATTGAAATAGTTTTCCTGCAGAGGCTTTTATCTAAGGGGGGGGGGGATTTTTTGCTAACGTTAAAAAAATGGAAGCAAAGAAAGATGAAACTTTTTCCTCAAACTTAGTTTCGTTGTTATTAATGGAAAAACTGAGAACACACGTTTCCCTCAAGGTTGATATTGAAGGAGTACTGAACAGTCAATGGTAAAGAGTTGAAGGCAGGCAGTGTGGGACAAAAAAAAAAAAGGTTTCTTTAGGTGGTCAAGTTTAAAGTTACAGAAGCAGAGAACATTTTGTTTCGGGTCTGATCAGTTCAGCCGTCCTGACTGTGAGTCCCACCTCCAGGCCGAGGTCAGCGGCCGCTTGGTGCACGCGCGATTTATTCACAGTCTGGTCGTCACGTCCAGTCTCCTCTGACGTGCGCACTCTCATCTCGACTGTCCAAATGGTGTTGCGCTGCCCGGCTTTCCAATATGGCGGACTGACGGCGCGTGTGTGCTTAAGACGGGCGGTGGCAGCGCGCACGCGATGATTCACCGCCGTCTCCACAACACCGGCATGAGTTGCCGCGTTTGTCTCCCGTTCGCTTTATTTGACCACACGGGCTGTAAACCAGCTGCCTTTTTTTTGTGGCAAAATGGCAACGGGAAGCGGTCAGACAATGAGGTTCAGCCTGTTTAATTCCTCAGTGTAATCTCAAAGTGGGGGGATTTCCAACTGCATGAATTCAGACGACGACTTCTCAGTGCATTAGCTGAATTAGTGACAGATACATTTGCGAGCGAGCAAGTTTGAAAAAACAAGAAAAACCCTCTTTGATTTGAAGTCAACAAGGCACTGAACAAAGTGTTTCCCCTCTCATTATCCACTTTGCACACACTCATTTATATCTGAAATGTGCTACCTGAAGCATTTTGTGTTCTTTAGTCTAATTTAATAATCCCCCCACTTTTCCCATTGTCACTAATGGCCACAGAAAAGCTGCGAACCTGCCACTGCTTCCGCCGCCGTCAGAAAACTAATGCACTGTTCTTCCGCAGGTTTACCTTAATTATCTCTGGGAAGTCATAAACTCACATTTGTTTGTTTTTTTCAGGAATCCATTAAGGAACAGCTCGCAGACGTATCGCTGCTTTGAAGAAGCGCACCACCATCCATCACGGCTGTGTGATATCTCCCCGGCCTGACAACGTGTCAGTCGAGATTTTTTCCCTATCGTTCTCGGAGTATATATATATGTATTATTTTTTTGGGCTGTGTCAGGAAAAAAAAATAATCGGAAAAAAACCCTACAAATTAACGGCAACTAATGCGCGATGAGATTAAGAGATCAGTGATTTATTAATCCGGTGTCACACTCCTGGTGATGTGCCAGACAAACACCCAGAGAGTGGAGAAGGTTGCATATCTCTGCTCCATTATTACAAGCCTCCATTAGCATCACAATGCGGAACCGCAGCTGTTTGCAATGTATTACAGCTGAGAACTGCACCTCGGTTGCGACACGTAATAATGCACAGGAAGGTGTTGCCTGAGAGTTACCAGTAAGTGACAATCAAAGCGACGCTCCAATAATCGGAATTAAATTGGATTTACTGGGTTCAAATATAAACTTGCATACATTATGCACCACAATTTAATCACTTCTTATTGTATGTTTAAAAAAAATATGATTACAGCAGAGTAAAAAGAGAAGCGGCTGTGTGACGCAGACCAAAAAGGAGCAAAACTGCACTTCTTTGACGCCTGTGAAACACAAACAGACTCTCACAACATTTTGATTTAATTAGCGAAACTTTCCGGCGGCGATGTTTTTGGCAGTGAAAAATTCCTAATTGGGACGGCGCGGCGAGTTTTATTTGGGGTGCGGATGAATGAGAATGCGATAGTCTGGAATGCTTTACACGGAATCGGATAAACGCGCAGGTTCGTTCAGGAATCCCAGAAGGCCGCGCGTCGATCAGAGAGCCGCGAGGCCCTTTGAGTGGCGCTCTCAAGAAAAATCTGTGCGTCTTTCAGGGGAAAAGAAAAAAAAACAACCCACCGGCAGCCCTCCGCAAATCGAGGGGGGGGGGGGTACAGTCTGCAGTGTTGACCCCCGTCACGTGCCGCTGCGTCGGCGAGAACACGCTAAAGGAAGGCGGCGGTTATTTGGCCGAGGAGAGGGAAATTAATTTCGAGCAGGTTTTTTTTTTTTTTTTTTTTTTTCATTGTAACCGGAGGGGGAGGAGAGCGCCTGCCAACCACCGGCGGTTGAATCTGTCTCCTGAGTGGCCGCCGATGGTGGTGTGCGTGGCCGGCCCTGCCTGTCCAAGTGTCAGAATGCTGCTCACGGCAGAGGCTAATCACAACACCTGTTTAGGAGAGATTACAGTGGGATCCGCCAGAGTACTGAAGGGGCCTCCGCTTTATTAAAAACGAAGTGTCTGTCCGGGGCGCTGACAGCCGCGTACACACCGGCGCACGTTCGGCGGGGAGAGGAAGGAAGAAGAAGAAAAAAAAAAGAACGGTGCGGCTGCTTCCACGCGGCGTGCGTCTGCGTGCGGCTGAGTAATAACGGCTGTTTGACTTATAGAGCTGCAGAGAGAAAGAGATGTTAATGTTATTTCATCCCCCTACATGGAAAATAAATGACAGAGCCAACCCGTTTTCTCCCCCGGTTTCTCGCCTCCCCCATCGGTGAATGAATTTAAAACAGATCAAGAGCTGCGCGAGACCCTGCGTCCTCCTGCCTCCACTGGCTGCCTTCATTGGCAAATCAAAGAATTGCCAGTTTGATATTTATAGCTGAAGTGCCTTTGGGTGAAAAAATATCCCACTCCCTCTCCTTCTCTCTCTCTCTCCCTCTCTCTCTCTCTCTCTCGCTCTCCCTCGGCCCACTGATGGTGACTCTGTTGGACTTCAGAAACCTTAGGCCTGGTGTAAAAATGGCAGTAAGCTGTGAGTCAGACCATCCCGGCTGACTACCTCAGTGCTGATTGCTGGACCGTGCGAGGCAGACCGAGTGCCGCAGGTATGGGACCAGGACGGCCGCGCCGGGTGAGGAAGGGTCGGGGCACGCGTCCAGCGCTGCCGCCGCCGCCGCAATGCAAACGGATCTGGCTGGTGCAGGAGAACCACAAGCCAGAGGATTAATTAGACAATTCACCGAGTGTTAGTCTTTCTGCTTTTAGAGAAGAGCTGCGGGCCCTGATGAATACTAAAACATTGGTTTACCCCTGTTTCGCTTGAAATTACATTAGCCCAGTGCTTCTAAAGTGAGTTGTCGACAGCCGCGGCATTATGCTTGCTAAATACCAACGAATAAGTTTATACAATGACACGAGGCGACCAGGGGGCATGTCGGCTGGGTGCAGGGTGGATTCTGGGAGAAACGCTGGAAAGTAGCGAGGAGGTTTTGCAGAGATTGTTTGCGGTGAAAGAAAGAGGAGGAGGAGGAGTCGGGGGGGGGGTTAGACAAATCACTAATTCTGCAGAGGGAAGAAAAACGGTAGCTGAAGGGGGATTCATTCATTATATATAAGCCTTACTCAGGTTTGTGTAAGCCTTTTTCTACCCAAAACACTCCCACAACACTATTGTGCACTCGCTCCCGCTTGTGCACACACACATAAAAAGTCTTGTTGCTACATTTAGCTGAAGCCAGCAACAGGCGGAAACGCACGTTAATCCTCCGTCTCCGAGCCCTCGCCGACTTCGTCCCAGTGTGGGTCCGCTCGCTCGCCTTTTTTAAACCGGTGTGGCTCGCCTCTATCTTCCCCCACCTCCCCCCGTCTCCCACTGCTCCACCCCCCACCCCCCCCCTTTCCAATCCAGCCACTTGTTCTCATCGCTTTTGTTCGCACGACAGTCACCAGCCACTGTTACCATGGCAAATCAATGGCCGCTCTACAGATGGGCGCAGATTCATTTCTCTCTTGCACGCGCGCGCGCGCGCACACACACACACACACACACACACACACACACACACACACACACACACACACACACACACACGCGCGATCAAGCACGCCTAAACACGCAATGTGTTTGCTTCCCACACTGGCATTCCATCACACTGGTAATGGATAGGCGTCAATATGATGCACGGTTGTGAGTGGACGTGTGTGTGTGTGTGTGTGTGTGTGTGTGCACGTGTGTGGCCGATGTGTCAAGGATCAGATAAGTAAATCTATTTCCTTTACTAATTAAAGGCAAGCAGAGCTCCTCAAGGGAAAGAAAGCATACCGAATGCTACGGCACGCTGCTTTAGATGTGGTGATAACCACAAACACACACACACTCCCATGAAATAACTTCTGCAAGCAGCCACACGTGCACAGACAGACTCACACATGCACAAATTACTCTCGGCAGTGTGTATATAACTGCTGCTGTGCATCTGTAGGGGTAGATCGTACGCCTGTTTGTGTGTGCGTGTCTATCAGTGTATGTGCTAAGTTGTTAAGTGTCCATTGGGGGAGTTAGAGTGGCTACATGGCAGATGCTTAAAGCCAGTGGCTATTAGACAGCAGAGCAGAGATAATAGGCTATGGCTGCCATTACCTACTACGCCCTATTAGCCAGTACCCAACCTGGAGACAAACAGACAGACACACAAATGGGGCAAATCTGCACTCGCGCGCGCACACGCCCACATTTGGTGCGTCTGTATCGGCGGGTGCGGACGGGCGTGCACTCGGGCAGCGCACGCTTGGAGAGATAGATGAGAGAAGGAGGGAGGAGACAGGAGCAATAGAGAGGAAGAATAGAAGGGCTAATTTACCAGGCCCCCTATTAGTGAGACAGATCTTTTCCTGATGGGGAGGAGAAACGGAGGAGAGGTGAGGCGCGACTTGGGAGGAAGTAGAGGAAGTGCTAACACATTCAGAAAACAAAAAGTGCATTACAGTCCGTGTAAGCAAGAAGATGAGCCGGGATTTGACAAGGAGGTGAGTTGGGGGAGGGCAGAGAGAGGGAGAGTGACAGAAAGAAGGGGAGATGGATGGATAGAGAGCGAGAGAGAGAGAGAGAGAGAGAGAGAGAGAGAGCGATATGCAAGAAAACCCCTGCATGTGACGTTCAATAAAGAGAAACAAGAGAGGAGCCACAGTTCCAATCTCTGACTGTCTGCGGCTGACGTTTCCTCGTGTGCATGTGCGCGCTGAGTGGAGTGCGAGGATGACACACATCGCATGCTGCCTCTCTATATCCATCTGTCTATCCATCCACCCCTCCTTCCATCCTTCTGTCACCAGCAGGTTTGATGCCGCAGCTCTCCGTGTACACTCTGCCGGCGCGGCTGCTCCGAGCCCGATAAGTGCGCGACTCTGGTGCAGGAAAGTTCGAGGGGGGGGGGGGACTCTTAAAGAGGAACACAGCGTTGATGACGATGATGATCATAAGGCTCTGTTCTATTCACTTCCACATCCTCTACTCACTAACCCCCCCTACCATCCACCCCCTCCACCTCCTCTCTGCGCCTCCCTCTTTCTCCCTCCTGCTCAACACACTTTAGAGAAGTTTGAGCCACTGGGAGATCATTAGCACAGGATCAAACCCCAACACTCACTGTCCACACACACACAGACACTCACTGTCCACACACACATATAGAGAAAAACTACACAGACCACACACTCACATGCACAAAAACAAGAAATGGGGGCACACAGAAGAGAACTGCAGCGTAAAATCCCAAACCCAAAGTGAGAGAGACAGTGTGCGCCGCTCCGTGTGTGTGTGTGTGCGTGCGCGCACACTTGTGAGTGTGTGTGTGTGTGTGTGTGTGTGTGTGTATTGGGGGGAAGAACATGAACACACAGCCTTGAAGAGAAGAAAGAGGATTGATTGAGCGCTACTTCTTTTTTGAAGGAGAAGAAGAAAAAATCCCGCTGAACACAGAAAACACACACTCACTTCAACGGACCTGACAGACGTGCGTGCGCGCTCTTCCCCACGTGCACGTAAGCTGAGCAGCCACCCACACACATCAGCGGCCCATTCAGCGCCTCTGAACGCTCCCTCTCTCTCTCTTTCCTTCACTCTTTCCAGCACACAAATGAAGTAAAGTTGCATTCGAACACACGCAAGCGGAACTTATATACCTTTATTCGCTTTCTAGACATATGCGCTCATATCCATGACTGCTGCAGCACCCAGACATGCAAAAACACACACACACACACATGCCCGCACGCACGCACACACACACACACACACTCCCACACGCACCCGCGCACTCACGCACGCACGCACCCACAGTCGCAGTCAGTCTCTCCATCAGGAGAGTGCTGAATAATTCAGTCTAAGGGAAGTACACAAGACTGTTAGGAGTGTATTCAGCATTGGCCTGAGGGCCGGCCTCTGCTCTAAAAGCATGATGTCACCGCCAGCGTTCTCATCATCCTGTCCCTCTGCTGCCGTCTTTTTCATCCGCTCGCCGCGCTTTTTTTTTTTTCTTCTTCCACCCTCTCCCCCTCACTTTATTTCCCGCTGGTTAGATCTCGCTGTGATGGGACATTTGATGCTTAATTGTGTCCAAAAATCACAATGCGTGTAACCGTGGATGTGCGCACATAAAAAAAAAGAAAAGGAAAAAAAGAGTTCCGGCGGTAGTTGGAGTTGTCGTGCTCTGAAAAGTTTATTTGGACAATCTGGTCCGAGTTTGGACCACGCACATTTTTTCTTTCGTTCTTTTTTTTTTCCCACCGCACTCCCTTCTGTCTCGACACATTTCTTCCTCATTCCTTTTCATTTCATCTCTTTCTCTTTTTTTTTTTGGTGCCCAGCTCTCCTTCGCTTCCCCTCTCTCTCCTTGAGCAGGTCTGCCAGCTGTTCTGCTGATCCACCGAAGACTCCCTCAGATGTAGGTCACTCCCTCAATTAAGGCAATTAGCAGCAGCCGGGTGAGACCGCGAACGAGCCGCTCTCATTACAGCAACAGGAGCCATAGGCCCCGCGTCACATGGCTCGCACTTAACACTCCACTTGGCACCTGCATTAGCCTTGCCTAGCGCCAATCTGCCGGTATTTACTCCCGCCGCGCGCCGCGCCGGCCGCCGCGGAAGAGCCGAGCCGCCGCGTTGAAAACCCGCGCCGCTATTCAAAGTGGATTAGCTCGACTCTGTGCGTAATTTCATGGATCATTCATACGGGATAAAGGATCTCTGCTCGTAGCCTCCACGTGGAACCGTTTCTCGTCCGCCACAGGAAAAAAAAAAACATTAAAAAAACCCCAACAAGGCGCAACTTTAAAATGCAAAACCCAGAAAAAAAATTCAGAGTGGCACCGGCGCAGTGAGAGACGCCTGCACCTCTGACGGTGACGTTGGGGTTTTTTTTTTTTTTTTTTGAGGTCAAAAAAGCTCGCCCCCTCCAGCGATGACAATCTGCTGGCTGCTACACAGGAAAGCCATTATTGAGATTATAGAGGTGTCACTTCAAACTGGATTGCTATTATCAGATGACATTTGAGTTGGTTGTTCCACTTTTTTTCCCCCCTCCCCACTGATAAAAAAATAAAACACAGGCGAGACAAGGGGGGGAGAGACTGCCAGACATCCTCCAAAGAGCTGGTAAGTGGACTTTTCAGCTCAGTTTATTCTGTTAAAAGTAGAGTCGCGCGAGGTCACGGAAGAGACTCAAACAGACGAGACACATCCGCACGGAGCCTCGACTGCAGGACGCCGTCTCCGTTTCCGTATTCCAGCATGTGTTGGTGACACAAGCCGAACGTAAACAGCGCTTAAAATACTCTACAGAAGGCTCGTCAAGGCGGCTTGTGATGCAAGCATCTGCACTGAGCTGATCTGCTGCTTCGAACGTGTCAGGCTTGTAGCACCGCCGGCCATCATTAGCCGGCCCCGGCGATGTGGGCCTCCGCAAGACTACTCCTATTCAGATATGCAGCTATCTCGCCCCGTACCAATGGCAGCTGATTAGTACTGGTCTGGAGAACAATGTTCTAGGATGCATCACCATCAGCTAGCCTAGCAACACCTCTGGCCATCATTAAAGCGCTGCAGCGAGGTAGGCCATTTTGTTTCAGATTGCTCATTACTTCACACACACACACACACACACACACACACACACACACACACACACACACACACACACACACACACACACA
>JASSRZ010000074.1:12162638-12179305 GCA_032164315.1 Malacoctenus gilli | reverse complement strand
CAGAAGAAAGAATCAGCTGCCTGCTTACAAAGTTTAATGAATGCAGTACAAGTCCAAGCTAACACACACACACACACACGCACACACACACACATACACACACAAACACACACGCACAAGCACACACACACAGACAAACAAATCCTTCTTATTCAAGCCCAGACTGGGGCCAGAACCAACAGCCAGCGAATCTGTCACTCTGACTTGCCTTGAACTCACATAATAGTTGTAATACTTATTCATTCAAATGCGCAGCGAAGCCCCTCGTGGTCTCAGGGTTGAGGCATTGCTCATGTATCGCAACGTCCCTGCTTTGGATCCAGCGTTGACCTTTGTCATCTCCCATCTCTTCCTCTCGTTTTTACTGTCATGTTTCTTTTTTTTTTTTAATGCTTTTTTTTGGCTGCTGTGGGTCTGATAGAGGCACACAAGGCTTTAAAACAGACAGAGAACAACAGTGACACCCGGTCAGCACTCCGACTGCAAGTTGATCGGCCTATCCCTCACGAGGCATTAAGTAACCGGGGCTCAGCCATTCATCGGTGATTAGCCAGTCATCTAATCCAGACAAAATCTTTAATCCGCACCCCAAAAGACGGCATCGGTGCAGGGCGGAGGGGCCTCCAGTCAGGGCGTGGTGGTTGGTGCTGCTGCTGCTGCAGTCATCAGCGACGCTGCATCACATCCTCAAGCACACTCAATTTTGTTAACGGTCACTTCAGGTACAAGTTGTGGTTGCTGTTTTTCGCGACTCGCATACGGATTTACCTTGCTGAAGGGTAACCCCGAAGGAGCATCTGTGTTCATGCGTACGCGTAAATCTGGAAGACGTTCTGAACTAATCGATCAATCTTCTCAGATGGTTAGAACCCAAAAAGTTGGGATGGTGCAGCGATTAACTAATAAAGAGAAACAAAGTGTAATAATAACAAATCTGAGCATCTGGCATATTGTTTTCAGAAAATAAATTACACATCTGCTGATGAAACTGGGGCATTTGAATGTTTTGAGGAATAAACCAGCTTGTTTTGATTTTGAAGGTAGCAACAAATTCCTCATCTTTTACCAGCTGTAAAATCAGAGAGAAACCAGTTGATGGAGTTTCTGAGTTCGCGTCGTTCACGCAGAGATGTCGCACACTGTGGGTGAGTTTTCTTTAGACGCACCAGTTTCCACCTATCTAGAAACGTGCTTCTGGTCAAAGGAGGTCAACGACTGGCTCTGAAATGTTCATTGGCCAGAACTTGTGTGTGTGATTGTGTGTCTGCGGGTGTGACGGACAGGCAGCCTGTTCAGGGTGTCGCCTGCCTTCACCCAGCGTAAGATGAGATCGGCCAAGGTTGGAGAAGAGGTGCAGAAGATAGACGCGTTTCATACACTGGTGACCCTCTGTCTACCTTCACGTCAGGCAGGGTGTACCTGTCTGAAGAGCTCCTTCAACACCCAGTCATGTTACTCACCTTTAACCCAGTTCGTTGTCAAATGCTCCTTCGGTCGTTACTGATCTCTGCCAATTAACTTTTTGGATTCCCAACCTTTCCTGATTTCTTGTGATCTTTTGCTGCCAACAAACTCGAAATGGCCTAAAAAAAATCAAGTCGCTCAGGTTTACATTCAACAAAGACAATATGAGTCAAGAGATCTGGGAATAAGACCATTTAGCTTTCATTCATGTATGTGTAATTCAGTAGCAGTGCTTTATAATGTGTCTGTGATTGTCTTCAATTTTGGTTTCAAAATCTACAGTTGTGAATGTGTGGGATTTTTTTTTTCACTGTTGCGAATGGGAATACACTTAATCTTATCCTTCACACGCCATCCCGACTTTTTGGGGAAACGGGTGTTTGCGAGCTTCCGACTTGATTCAAATTCCCACTCCAGCAGGAGAAAGTTCAGGCTTGCCTCCACTCCTGATTCAGGACACTGTGTTCAATCCAATCACAGCGAGACTGAAACAAAAATCGCTCGCACCGAACGGCAAACAATTTATTCAAACAACAGCATCCAGATTAAATTCTACGTGATTAGTAACATTAAGGATGTAAATCAAATAACGGCGCCGGCTGCCGCCGAGAGCAGCCTTGTTTCTCAGGGAAGAGGCGCTTTAATTATCCAGCAGATGTTTACATTATTAATGCAGATGTTATTTTCCTGTACCTGTGTTTACTGTTCATTACTATGTTTCTACATAGTCTCAATATTGCACAGACGTATAAAAACCTTTTCTTTTTTTTCAATGAAAAATCTAATTACGGAAAAACGACCCCGGCGCCGCCGTGATGACTATCACATCCCGTTTCCCTACATCACAGAGGAAAAGTGCTCTGTGGTCGTCACGGCGACTTCACTACTCATCATCATCCTTGTCACTGTTGCCATCATCGCTGTCATCGGCGTCATTATCGTCTTTGACATCACTATTATTATCAACTACAGCTGCGGCTCCGAAACGAGGGTCCATAAGTCGAACAGTTGGATTAGTGTGACATAAAAGGCTATTAGCTTCTCTGTCCTGATAGACGGTGTCACTGCTATGTTATCAGCCGCGCTGGCTGCAGGCGGCCGCACGCAGGAAGTGCTCACTGTGAACGCGGCGGCACAATCGCACACGAGCCCTCGCGTGTGCACACGGAACATTGTCCCCTGATTAAATCTAAAGTGCGGACATGGGTTTCGCTTTCGACGGCTGAAAAAGCAAAGAAGCGTTAAAGAAGTTCCCGTTTTTAGCATGTAGCATTACGAAAAAAAACCAAGTGGGACGAACTCGAGGCTGCGAACGGAGAAGTGGTAGAAAATCAAGGGAAGCAAAATTCCATTTATACACTCGGTAAACAAGCGATGAAGTTTGTCCTGGAATGTCAAGCCTCACAGACCACCGTGGTGCAGCAGCAGCAGTGGCGGCAGCGGCGGCGGCGGCAGCGCAGGAGAAAGGTTAAGACAAGCCAACAGGGAAATGTGGTCTACCTTTCTGGATGCACTAATAAGACTGGCAGCGCTGTGCTATTCCAGCATCACGCAGGGCAAGGAGGACAGACCGATGCGTATGTGCGAGTAATTACAGTAATCCGGCTGGAAGGAGATAAAAGGCAGAGGAATCAGTCGTGGACAGGGGCTACAGATGATGCGCTGCAGATGCCCACCGCTCCTAAAAAGTTGCAATAGGTCAAATGCAAAAGAGTGTTTTCTCATGAGGGCGGCTGAAATGTTAATTAAAGCCTCTCTCCACTTGGAGAGACTCGCTTGAATGTTTGACCTACACTGTGTCAAATGATGTACGCGCAGGACTTGGAACACTCGGGGTGTTTCAGCGGGGCCGTTTCGGCCTCCGAAGTAGCGCAAGTCTTCGGGAGACGGCGATAAAGTTCAGCTGAGATAAAACAACAATTTTAGAAATTGCCTCACAACCTCCGTCAGAGAGAGAAAACAAACTGTGTCCAAACACATCCTCACGCGCTTCTTTGAGAGTGCAGTCCAGCGTGCGCGGCGGCGGCGGCTGCAGGTTTGAAGATCAAACGCGAGTTGGGATTGTTGGTCTGTGCCCTCTTCAGTTAAAAACATGTTATCCTCAAAGTTTTGAAGTCGAAAAAATGTTTTCAAAAACTTGCAGCGCAGTGGCTCGGCGAGCACGGCCGCCTCGCAGGAATACGGTCCGCAGTTTGACCTTGTTTCTGCTCGGCGCCGAAGCAGCTGCAGCAGCCGAAGCAGCACGCAGCGGCCGGCTCCTCCTGAATAGTTAAGATGGGTCAAATGCTCGGGGAATTTGAAAGTTTGACTTTAATTAAGTTAACCGGACGTTGTTTTTTAAGTCGGCGGTCAAACAAAGAACAGAAAACGAGTGTTTGCTGAGCCGCCACGGTGAAGAACAAAGAAAACGTCTTTGCTGCTGTTGATAAAAGGTAGCTAAGGTTCAAAGGCTTGAATCATTGATTGAGTGATGAGTCAGATTTAGCTAAATATTCAGTGTAGTTCTATAAATTAAGTTTGTATTAGTTAGGGATTTTTAAATAATTATTCAAAACTCGTCACATATTTTGTAAGATGATTAAATCAAAAAGATAATCATTCAATTCCTTTTCAAAAGGAATCATCTATTAAATCTTTGGGAAACTTCCAGTGGGTAAAAAAATATTTGTGTTTTTCTAAATGAATCAACACTTTTGAGTAATTTCAAGAGCAGGAGTGAAATGGTGAATAAATGTCCTCGACGAGCTGCCAACATTTAGCTGATACTAAAGACTTAAAGACGGAAACTCCCAATCATTCCATCCAGCAGCCTCAGCAATGCGGACTCATCTGGTTCTTTCATGCTGTTTGCTATTCGCGCTGCACTCATGCGCCACTTTAAGGGCGTTGCTGTGTGACGGGACTCTGTGGTGACGCCTCTGGTGCGTCAATCCGAACCAAGACTTAAGTGCAAGTATGATTAAATGTACTTTTATTACTGTTTTTTATCCTCCCAAATAATCAAAATGAACAAGTTGATTCCTGAAAGTCCACGCTGAAACAAGGAAATTTAGTTGTCATTCTGTTCAAGGCAGAACGCATATAACAAAATAAAACAGACAAGATTGAAAAAGGTGGTCCAATCAGTGAACCTCTTATCTTCTTCTGAAAATAATTCTTAAACACTGTCCTGAAAGCAGCTTCTAACACTCCTGGATTCAATCAGCCGCAGCACAATGAACTGCTGGGTGTCGTCACCACAACACTGACAGGAAATGTCAGTGTTGAAGTACGACTCACTGATGTGGCAAACTAATCCAAGAGAAGAGGGGCGTATTTTGAATTGAACCCTGAGGGACTCCGAGAGAGAGAGAGAGAGAGAGAGAGAGAGAGAGAGAGAGAGAGAGAGAGAGAGAGAGAGAGTGCGCATGAAAAACTGCCTAAATGGTGTCGCTTGCTTATATGAGCTCAACCAGGACGGTCCGGTTCACAGCAGCTCCATGTTCCTGACACTCTGTTCTAATATGATTTACTATGGTGACGGCAGCACATGGGTGTATAGACAGAATAATAGCAGAAGGCAGGACGCGAGGTTGTTTGAAAACTCCAAGGACACACATCTCCTCTCAATTCCACGTGACGCATTGTTCAGGAGAAGCATAATGGAAATGGGCCTGAGTGGCACAAAACTGTAAGGGTTTTACAAGCGGGGGGTGGGGGGGGCCCGTTGCATGTATAAAACAGGATGGAGCAGCCCCAGTGGCCATCGAATTATTTACAGCAGAGATGACACTTGGGCCGACAATATCAGGAAACCCCCGAAGAAAGCTTGCGGGGATGATGTCAGGAGGCAGGTTGTGGATTTCATGTGAGGAAACAGTCTCTATTAAGGGAGGAGGAGCTCAAAGCAGCCCGGGACGGCAGAAATAACCCAGCCGGCAAAAAACAAAAAAACAAAAAGGAGAAGAACCAAAAAAAAAGGAAAAAAGAAAAAGAAAAAACTGCTGGGGACTGTTGTAGGGCACGGCTGGTGCAACACATTTATTAGTGTGGAACAGAACCCGCGAGACCGTCCACTCCAGAAAAGAAACGCAAGCGCTGGCTGTTTGTTTGAACGGCTTAAAGCGCTCTGTGTTAATGCTCGCCGCTAAAGCCGCGGCAGTGGCGGCGGCGGAACGAGACCGCATGCATTTATTCAAAGACTGCAGGTGGAGTTTGGAGGCACTCCTACTGTTCTTAGTGCTTTTCTTTTGCCGCAACTTTCCAACAAATGATCGAGGCCTCTTCACCGACATGCAGTGTGGCACGGCGCTGAAGTGGAGGCTCGTGTTGCACACAGGCTCGCTATCAAACAGTCACCTGATCCTCTCATCGTCATTGGTTGGCAGCTGGGAAATTTCAAACAGGAAGTGAGTATTTCGTCCTTAAAGCTGACGGGTTCGGAGGAAAGTCACGGGCAAGCATGAGTCTGACACGGGACAGGGAGAGGTGGTAGAAAAACCCTGTGAAGCTGCACTCCTGCAGGGGGCTCCTGGTCTGCAGCGCTTAGTGTCCGTCAGCAGTGATCTGAGCGGACAAAGATGATGACCTGTCGAAAGATCGGGGCCGGACGAGGTCCGCTGAGGACCTTGGAGGAAGAAGACTGTACGTCTGTGGTCGGCGAGAGAACAGACTGGCGCAAATCGCTGTCGATGTCGTTTCTAACAGAGTGTCACAATACGCACATCATTGCCGCGTGTGTCGGATAGGGCTGTGAAAGTTAAACATGCGCAGTTTTAAATGCCTTTTTACCAATCTTAGCAGCACTCAGCTCGACTCGACTCGCTTTCAGTTGCTTTCCGTAACAACGCCGCTCCACCACCTCGTAGGCGCAGGAGTCTCTGCGAGCCGTGACAGCATCTGTATCAGCATGAGAACACTGAAGTGATGAAGAAGCACGGCTGCTCGTAATTTAACCCAAAGAACCCAAAAGGACCAAGTCGAGTTGCTGGTGGCCTCAGAAAAGTCACAACATTGACGCCACGGCTGCTATTTCGTTCTTGCTTCAAGACTGCGTTGCCAGGTTTGGCTCGAGCGCAAGAGTTGCCGCCACGACTCATCTGACGCCTTTTCATCGCAGCCCAGCTCGCTTGGCGCTCCGCGTGGGCACCGGAAAAGTACCTGGTAGCAGGTACTTTTCACCTAAAAACCCAGATAACTGCGCCGAGGACAGTCGAGTAGGCGGAGCCGGAAAATCCCCCGTTTGACAGATGGTCGTATCGCTGAAGAGGGGGGGGTTATACGGCCCGCTGCCCGCGAGGCGCTGGAGTTACAATGTGTGGGCTCGCTCGCATCCCTGCTCCATATGGCCCGCATGTCAAAGTGTCTTTGAGCAGCGTGAAGAAGGAAGGAAAAAGACCTTCTGCACTGGGCTGTCTGGTAAATAAGCAAACCATGGCGAGTCCATAAAGCGTGATTAGGTCTGACATCGTTGGATCATGAAGTGAGCTGCTTCTAATGAGCTCCGGACCAATCAGCTCCAGAGTTATATGTGCCTGCTGCTGAGGCGTCGCACATTCAGCATCGTGATGATCATCGACGCAAGCCAACCAACACAAAGATCATTCCGATTATATTTATTTGATTCGAGCGCGTAGCACCTCCCCGTTTTCACCCCGGTGAAACGTGGCGGGCAGGCGCTCGCTGGAATATTCATCGAGAGGCTTTTTTACCGCGAGGTCGCGAAAGTTTACCCGTCCCGACCTTGACAGCCTCTGAATGTTCCCCCGCAGTCTGTTGAATAAGTGAAATTGTTCCCGTTTTCACACCTTCTCCCTGGAAGCGTCCGGGCAGCGGGCTCAGACCGGCGGGGGGGTGGATGGGGGAGTGGGGGGGCTGGCACCTCCGGCTTCATCTTTCATGAGAGTAAAAGGGCCAATCCGCTCAGAGACCGCGGAGCGGAGTCAAGCTGCCGCCGTAACAGGCTCGCGATGGAAGACCGGGGGATCGGGCGGTTCAGGGCGGAGGATATTATATTGCGGTGGCAATAATGAGCGCGCAATATACTGCAATATACAGGTTTACTGCCAGGTTTATTGTCTGGAGAGCCTCCCTGTTTTATTAACACGACATCAGCTGTGCTCCTAAATATTCAACTTGACTCCTTTTGCTTCTTTTTTTTTTTTTCCTGGAGAGTCTCGCGCTTTTATGACCCAGCAGAAAGGCAACAGTGCAGATGGGCGCCTCGGAAAGAATCAAATCATACTGAAGATCGGAAAAAAAACACACACACACACACGCAGCTTGGAGAGACTGGAGCCACACCGATGCAGTCTGCGGTGGACTGTTTTTTTTCTTTCTGCTTTTGTTTTTCCAGCTACACAAATCGTCTATATCAGGACAGGCTTTAAATTCGTGTCTGCTCGACTCAGAATGATTTAGACATAAACACTGTAACCGTGAGGAACTGTGTGATCAGCTGGTGCGACAGAGAAATACACACGCGAGCGCAAATACACCTAAATACTCGCTCGAACTCCCAGACTCGCACACACAGCCGGTACACGGACGAGCTTTTCCCCCCTCGAAGCTTCTTTGAAAAGGTTTATAGAATCTTAAAATAGCAGTGTGGTCTGTGAGCACAGGGATTAAAAACGAGGGAGCTACTATGGAGCCGCTGTAGTGTGACATCACGCAGACAAACACGCCACGCCGCACCGCAAACCCTGCCATTGCCATCTCATTGTGTTCCCCAACTGGGGCGTGAGAGACGGAGGAGAGCGGAGGGGGGCGAGGGCTGGGGAGGGCGGGAGCGCGGGGATGACAGAAAAAGGGGAAAAAAACAGGGGAGGGGAGGGGAGGGGGGGGGATAAGGTTGGCAAGATGTGACGCGAAGAAAGGGAGCGAGGAAGAGGACGTGGAGGGCGACTGAAAAAATAAGCGGTTATGGGAGAGTGATGCTGGGAGAACATGGAAAGCAGCGAGTGTGTGTGAGAGATGACCGCGGCGTGCAGGAGGGAAAAATGAAGAAGGATGCACGAAAGCACAGGCCTGTATATCTGTGTGTGTGTGTGTGTGTGTGTGTGTGTGTGTGTGTGTGTGTGTGTGTGTGTGTGTGTGTGTGTGTGCTGCAGCGATTCTCAGCGCTGCGCTCGAGGTTGAGTAGACCGCCGACAGATCTGAGCGCTGAGCGATGAGCGCTCGCGCGCGCACACTCGTCTTCATAAACACGCATTCAAACACAGGTGCGGGTCCAGTTAAGGTGAATCTCTCGCCCGCGCGGGCGAGATGGAGGGACCTGTTGGCTGAGAGCGGCGCCGCGGCGCTCCATCAGTCGGCACCGACAGACGACGGGACTCGCCGCCTCGGCCCCTGATGTATGCTAAACAGCTGCGGCGGCAGCTCCGCCGCGGAAAGATTGACATCTTCAGCAGCCGCTTCCAACGAGCAAACAACAATAACTGAGAGTCACTGCCAACACAGACAGATAAACAAGCAGTTATAGCAGCACTGTTGCTCCGTCAACAGTGTTTTTCGCTGCGAAATTCAAGCCAGCGTTGTCGCTTGAACGTACGATCAATATGCTCACGGAGAGGAGCGCAAACTAGCTGGGTGGGAGTTGAAAGTCGCGGTGGCCGACGGACCAGAGTCCAGTCGTGCACGTTGTGAGAACGAAGCTCCGGGTTCACAGAGAGGATTTAAAATATATCGTTTGTAATCGTGTTACAAAGGCAACCGGACTCAGGGGGGCTGTTTTTTGAACACGGCTTCGCTTCTGCGCTTCAAGACTACAGGAGGTTCCACTGATGAGTCGGGTCAAACGGCCTTAAAAGCTCTGACCTGGATGAATGAAAGTCATCACGGGCCGATGCTTCTAATACACTGTCTAAACGGGGGCCGTCCCGGGTCAAAGGTCGCTTATTGCAGTGAAATGTTCCGTCTTACGTCCGATCGTGTAACAGCGACCGCACCTACGATCCACCCGCACTCAGAGCCACCGTTTATTTGACATTCCTGATCACACAACATGCAGACTTTGATCTCATATCGAGGTCACTGTGCTGAACACTAAACTACTGCGTCGTTCTTGTTTTGTAGCAACTTTGTCTTTGTTTTCACACTCTAATCAACGTGAAGCCCTCTCAGGAGGCACCGGCCAGCACCTGAAGGTGCTTCACAACGAGTCTCCGTGATTACGCTGCACATTCGACGTCTGCGTTTCGTGTCTGCAAGACAAAAGTGCTTTGCACATTTCTGGCAGATACACCGATGTTTTTTTGCTTTCTGTTGTTTACCGATTTTGATAACTTTTTATTTTATAGCGGCCGACTGGCAAATTGATACCTTGTTTCCATGGCGACTGAGATACACAATGAAAAAGGGCGACTTTCCGACAGCGTTAATCGCCGGGCTGAACAAACCAAAGTTTGCTGCAGTGGAGCTCTGTTGAAATCTTTTTTTGTTTGATGGATCACAGCAGCTCAACTCAATCTGCAAGTTAATCAGGGCATCTCATTATGAATCTGATTATGTCCTCCCTTTCATGTTGAGTCTGGACATCTCTTACAGTACCACTTACACTTCTCTGTCAGTGCTTCTGGCCCTAATTGAAACCTGTAATCTTCCAGCCCTTCACATAAGTGACCACAGCGTGATTGCACTGATAATCCCTCCGCAGCATTCGCCGCGAGCCCCTCCGGCTCCCGGGCTCCCATTCGAAGATGATTTCAATGCCGGCACGCGAGCTTTAAGGGGGAAAGAGCAGCTTCGACATGACGGCGCCCTCAGACGGGGCTGCGATTTACAATGACGGTGCATGTAAATGAAAGGCGGCTTCCCGAGCTGTCAGCAACGTTTGCTGGTTTTCATCCTTCATAGACTAAAGGCGCACCACATCGTTTACCTGTTATCGCCTTGGCCAGACGCGGCACAGTCGCTCACTCGCACTGACAGACTCCGACTCGGCTGATGGTGAAAGAGCTGCGCCTTCGAGTTTTTTTTAGAGATAACATTCATCCCCCCACCCCCCCTTCAGCAGTGATGAACTGAGCGCACCCGTTTTGACATCTGCATGGACGGCCAAAACGGCCTTCCCCACTATAGGCACACAAATGACGCCGTGGATTATTTCACGTTTGATAATTTGTTGTCAGTCGTGCCGGGCCGGGGCGGTTTTCGGGGGGCATGGGTAAAAATAAAGAAAGGCCTTCGCTGTGACTCCACAAAGCTGGAGAAGGTCGTGCCCTATGAAAGGGCCAGGGCAGGGCCCGGAAAGTTTTGATTGCTGGATGAAAAGGGCAATTTCCACCCAAGAGGAAAAAGGGCAACCTATTCCTGCCCCCATGAACGCCACTGGTCGTCAGTGTCAAAGCTGACTCGTGTGAGCCGGAGTCGCCACTGTAGGAAGCGCGCGCGCGCGCGCGGTCTGGGGCTGCGGCGGCTGGACGGCGGCACCGCGAGCCAGGAGGACCGTAAACACGGAGCTGTCAGATATCAGCTGCGACTGACAGCGCTTTTGCTCCAGTTGTCCAGTCAGTGTCAACAGGAACCAACTCACTATGATGCTGTGAGTTTCACCCTCGGCGGGTTTTCTGTTTGTGGATCTGAAGAGCAACCAAGGCACAAAGAGGGATTCTGAGTTGCACTGTCCTCAAGAACAGCAGCAAAAAAACCCAAACTGATCTTACGGTGTCAATCAAAAACCTCACACAGAACCACATATTTGTCAGAGACCAACGTCCACTCGGAGCACAAGACCCCTGTTAAGTGAGGTTTGCATGTTCTTTCTCTGCCTGATTCATGAATGTGTTTGTGGGTAGTTGTGTCTGTCTGTGTTTCACTCGTCTACGGCCATGATTTAACCTGTCAATGTTTTTACAGTGCCCATCGCCATGATCTTCACTTAGGTGAAGCATCTTCCATCTGTCTTGTCAACCAGCCAGATGGACGGATGAAAGAGAGAAATGGAGGGGCTGAGGGTGGGTGAGACCGCTGACCTTCTCCCAAAATAATATTGCAGGAGTAAAATATAACTAAGTATTTGAGGGAGTTCAGTGTTACTCCTTGGTTTTCACTTCCCGCCTTCAGGACATTGGACGAGCTTGTCTGTTGTTGCTACGTTCAGAATCAGACGTGAAACTTTTTCCATTTGTCGCTACTCGGCCTCAATGGGCCCGACTCCACACAGTTTCAGAGCCTCTGGTCTCTGCTCCTGACTCCGAGTCAGGGGGAGAAGTTACAAAAGAAAAGTGTCGGAAAGAAACTCTTTGGGCTAATCCAGTCAGTTGTTCTGATCAGCCAGGTGTTCATCTGAGGACAACATCTGTCCATCGCCACTCTTCACCAACTTTATACAATTTGGGTGGTGATGAATCTTGAGCTTGACCTTTGAAAACATCTGCATTAAAAAAACAAACAGTTTTTGTTACGAAACAGTCCCAAAGTCTCTACTTGCCAGAACCGGAGCCGTTTCCGACACATTAAACACTGTCGGCCAGAAAATGAGGCCTATTCCAGCGACCAGCCACAGCACCTCTTCCAGGAGCTTACCAGCTCCTTTGTGCTCCGCTTTTCACTGACATTTTCCACTCAGGATTGTACATGACCGAATTTAATAGAAGAGCTACTGAATCAGACGAAAATCTCTCTGACCATGAGAGTTCACTTGCTCGCTAATGGGCCAGCCAGTCCATTGAAAGGACACATTTGCACCATTGTTTCCTGTCTCAAGCCGTCAGAAGTACAAATTGCTCCTCGCAGACGGCCGTGTTTCAAAGGAGAGGACGGAGACGGCTGCGCGGAGCGAACGCCACGCTTTTTCGCCATGAACGACGGACTCTGCATCGGAGCCGCCGATCGCTCCGTGCTGCGACGCTCTTAGGCGCTTAATTTATGTACCGCCGTCGTCGTTTGTGGAAAACAACAGACAGAGGGTGGAAAGCGTTCCATCTGACGCGGCTCCCGATGTGGGAAGAGCAGCTGCTGTGCGGCTGCTGCATACGGGGGTCATAAAGCATGCATCAACTGGAGGAGGACATGCTTCCTGCAGGGCAACATGCTTCAGAGTTCCCGCTGACAGACAGGTACACTCTTCTTGTCCCAACAATACTTTCGCCGATTACACTCATAAACGCTGATGCGCGTCGGGAGGCTCTCTGAGCGGCTAAACGGCCATCTCTGCGGTGCCATAAAAAGGTACCGAAGTAGAACCAACTTTAATGGATTGTGTTGACCTCCCAGCCTGTCTACATTATCAGATGCAAATGATGTCACCTAAAGCAATAACGGGGGACGCACAAAGTGGGAGTCGAGCTGTTTGATTGAGGCGGCTCGTTCAGAGGCAAGGAGCGGCGCGGCTCTATCAAGGCAACCGTCGATCCCTTCACCTGCCGTCAGACCCAACGCAAAGCAGTCGCTGTTTTCTCTCTCCGCGTTCTCGACCCTCCTGTTGGTCCCGGGTATTAATTTGACAAGCGGCAACATTTCGATAATAAGTGCAGCACAACATACATCACTGCAGCAAAAGAAAACAGCACTAAACGAAGTCAGAACCCGAAAACCTCGAGACAAAATGAAGGGACCGCGATTCCAGTAGAACGGTAAATTTTTTTCTACAAGGATCTAAGTGCTGCCCCGAAGTTGCTGTCAGCTTGCATAAGTAGTTTTCTTGCCATTCAATACAACATTAAAAGCCTCATTAAGTCAACCAGTCATATACTCACAGCCGCTGCTATATTTTTTTAATCTTCCCAACGCAGCAGTCCAGCAACAAGACCCACTTAACTTTAAAGCGTTCGCTTATTTCCGTTTGCGATCTCCCAGATTGATTTCGGAATCTGGACGGTCGCGTCAATCATCTGTCAGTTCTGTTGTGGGCTAATTTAGGACCGCCTCCGGAAGCTCCGAGTTCATCATGAGAGAAACCCAAGGACGAAGAGAGGAGGAGAAGGAGCTGGAAGGTAGAAGGATGGAGGAGGAGGAGGAGGAGGGGAGAGAGAGAGAGAGAGAGAGAGAGAGAGAGAGAGAGAGAGAGAGAGAGGAAGCATCATTTTACAGATGGGAGACGCCCTCGGAGGTAAAAAGCACCAAGAGAGAGTGCCTGTTTGAAAACTACCCCAGATATATAAATTCCGCCCCGAAGATAGAAAAAAAACCCCTCCATGACCAAACCGGCAGGATGTGACTCTGGTCCCGTTTGGGGAGAAGTGACGTCACCCCGTCGCTCCGACTGTCTCCCGCTTCAGCTTCTAAATCACCTTCATTTGCTGTCTCTTCATGCGCGGTTCTGTTGTCTCGTTCAAACCATTAAACTCAAACCTGGTTTCCTGACTTCTTATCCGAGTTACGCACAATAAATCCTCACTTACACTGTCTGGTGAAAGTGACCCAGTTTTCCTTCTTGTGTGGGACAGATTGAACGTGCGCGATGATGATGTAAAACACGGTGGAAACACATAAACTCTGACAGTTGAGGATCCCTCAGGGGCGTTTTTAAAAGATGCAAAGATGATTTATGGTCAAATGAAAAATGTATTTATTTTTAGATTTTTTTTTGCATCAGAGTTTGTGACTTCACACTCGTTCTGTCAGCCACCAACACAGGCAAAACACTGCGATGGGAAACGAATGTTGCCGCGTATAAATTTATTAAAGTTGAAGCAATTAAAATGCAACGCCATGATTAGTTGGCTGCGGCTACATATTAATTTCTTCATAATAACATTTTAAAGGAGGATGTATAGTATTACATTAGCGATGCTCTTTGATGTACTGCTTCAGTCAGCCAAGAGCTAACTTGGCAGATGTTTGCTTCCACTGCAGATGGAGATTTCATTGTGCATTTAGGTTGAGTCAAAGTCTGTTCATCAAGTCTGTGTCATATGCATATACATATTATAATGCAGGTTATTTCAAGGGCGGGCGCAAAGACGCGCCACATTATGCAGCAGTTTTAAATGGCATTTTCCTGCAATAAAGACCTTGGTGGGAAACAAAGGATACCCTGACACTTCCTCTCGCCGTATTGGCACTCTGTGCCAGCGTTCCTGAAAATCACTCCGAATCGGGCTCCAGGGTGGTGGAATCTGTGAGCTGTTCAGGGTACGCGGGGAAAACAGATGCTTAGGAGTAAAACGTAAACGTTACGCCTCGCTCACAAACCGCTGCACGCGTGATTATAGGCGGGCTGAACAACGTAGCCAAGCCATGCTTGAGACCTGCGCAAAACTTGGCAGTCACCGACTGCGACTGGGGCTTTTTTGGTGGCGCCCATTCAGATTTGAACGGGTCTTGCGGAAGCGTCTCCCACATGAGAGCCGTCCTCCTTTTGTAAGCCTGAACCAAGCCGACGGCTCGGCGATGAGGCAAAGCACGAGTCAAAGGGGGACGTCCTTCGGGAACACGACACAAGAGCGGCACACGCGTCACCCCTGCAGAGACGGAGGCACCCCTGAACCTTCTGCCTCCACACAACAGCAGAGGCAGGACTGGATATAAACAGCTTTTTCAAGGAACCAATCAAGGAGCGCTGACATCAGTCGGCGTAGCAGCAATGGCTGTAGGTGTTGGACCTTCAGGTGTCGAGATAACAGCTGAGGACCAGGGAGTCGTGACGTCATCTCTGCTACCACAGGAGCGTCTGCAGACACGCAAAGCCATGAAATAGCGCCACATGCTGATCACATGACGTACACTCGCATCACTCCAACCACTGCGGTTACCAGTGGATGAAACTGGAAAATCCAAGTCCAGCAGACACGCTCACTGACCGATCCATTCGGCTGCAACTTTTCACCAACTTCGTCTCCTTACAACATGCAGATTCGTGACAGATCGGACCGATACGCTGCCGGTTGACCCCCCTCCCAAAAGCCGGGGGAATCTGGTGGCGACGTGCGTCCGCGGGTCCACGTGTCTCCGACGAAGAAAAGGTCACTGAAAATCAATGCAAGGTTGTTCTGAGCGATTGCCTTTGTCCTCCGACGGAACATTTCATCCTGATGAGACTCGGTTTCATTCAGGAAGAAGACGCCCCCCCCAAGAAATGTTAAGAATCACGAGCACCGACCTTCAAGGTCAGCACGTATGCCAGCCCACAGACAGCAGCGCGGATTACCGAAAAAACAAACAAGGATCAAGATCTTTTTGGGGGAAAAAAAAAAAAACGTTTGCCAAGGCACACTTTGTTTCTCCTTTGGTCCGTCGTCTCTTTGACGTGATTCATTCGTCTGATTCATCCACTCGAAGGTAAATAAGCTCCTACTCAAAATATTCCAACTAATTAGGCAGATATTTAAAAAGACGGCTTCAGAAGGCTGAAGGAAAAGCGCTTGATTGAACGTGAGCAAGATTTACGAACAATCGGCAATCAAATCACCACTCGACGCTTCATTTACGGGTCGCGAAGGAACTTTCGAAAAATGAAAGTAGATGTTGACGAATAACTGATCAAGAGAATAAAGGGATCTCAGGCGGGAACCGAGGTTGTGTGTCTGTTTTGTTTGACTCTCCTGCAACTGTGGCGGTGCAGCTGTCTTCCAGCCAAAGGACCTTTCCAGAACTGACCTCTGCTCGTGTGGACACACATCGTTTTCGCATGTAAACAGAATACATTTTGGCTGCAGCTGGAGGAGCTCGTGCATCGACGAGGAAATGATCCCTCACTGGGCTTAACGTTGACAGCCAGTTGTGTTCAGCGCGCTGCTCAGCCAAGCTGGAAGGAGCTGGGCACCGGGACCTGTGGCGCGAACGCAGCCAGAGCATCTCGGCAGCCAGCGGTAACCATATTAGCCCGGCTACTTTCCACCCCCACACCCCACCGCCCTCCCTCCCTCCCTCCCTCTCCCCGTCTCCCTCTGCCTCTTTTCCTTCTTTCCATTTCTCTCTCACACACGCAGGCCCATCATCCAATCACGCTTCACAGGGGTTCAAGGCTAGCACGACTTCCTAAAGCCTTCTAACATGGTTGGCTGTTCCTCTCGCAAAACCCGAGACGCCAGAGAATAACAAGCGTGGCCGCGAGAGTGGAGAGACACAGGAAGACTGAGAGGCACTGTGAAATGAAAAGACAGAAAAGAAGGATGGAGGAGCGGGGGGGGGGCAGCACAAATGGAGAGGTGGATGGGTGGAGGCGGAGGGGGGTGCAAGCGGCGGCGGAGGACCAGGCAGAGACACGGGCCTCGGGGAGACAGGATGACATGAAGGGAATAAAAGGTAGCGCAAGGGGGGGGGGGGGGGGGGGGGAAATT